>CM056567.1:15985188-16223970 GCA_029721515.1 Synanceia verrucosa
GTATATTCTTGATTTGACCATCAGCACTGACCAACAGAGATAACTAATATTAAATCCATAATAAATTCACCTCCTGCTCAAATTTTATTCTCCAACATCCTCTGAGACAAATATGTCTTCATATTGCCACAGTGAATACTTGACTTTCTGATAAGTCCAGCTCTGAAGTAGCACTACAACAAAACACACTGGGGAGTGAAACTAGCAACCTTAGTTATATATGTAGTAAACTATGGAGTGTCCTTGAGCATGACTCCTAACTTACTTGACCTCTGACCCCTAAGATGTACAAAAAGGGGATGACCAGTGGGGTCTGTGCTGTTATTATGGCATCATAGCGCCACAATTAACTAACTTCCAGAAAGTGGTAATGTAATTAACCCGACGAGGAAGTAAGTCTGGCAGCTGGAGCGGCAGAGCTGGACGTCCACTAGTTTATATCTGATAACCGCCATAAAACAGTAAAGTATGTCAAGTGTGGCATGTCCAGTGTTTTTAGAAACATACCTCGCACTCTCCAGGTTTGTCGACACAAGTTTCTTGAAGTCTTCGTGTGGTTTTAAGCTTTGGGAAGTTACAAAAACGAACAGCAAAAAGAGTGTCTCATTCGCCGCCCCGTCTGTTAGCGCAACCCCAGCTAACCTCACTGATCCGCGGACAGATGCTCTCCGCCGGGTCCGCCGCTCGGGTTTCGTTTTCACCGTCGCCACTGTTTGTCGACAAGGTGTTAATTCACCTCAAACGATTTAATGACTACAGCAGAGCACCACCGAGCCTAGAAACAGGTCGTTTAACTACTGCTTCCTCCCCTGTTAGCTCCAGAGAGCTTTGCGGACAGCAGCAGTGCAACACAACGAAGCGCCAAGCAGGAAGTCCGATACTCTCTGTGTCATGAGCGCCTCTGCCCTGAGCTGAGTCTACCAGGCAGCCTGTAGCCCCACCGATATATATACTCACTGCCTTCAGTGAGGATACTTAATTAACTGGTCTATCTGCAAAACCAGATAATGGGAGATTCATATCCTCAGCTAAATGGTCACTCTGTCAGCCCCAGTGCATTGCATGTTGTATTGCATTTAAATGTCACTTTCACATACAAGGAATTTGATTCGTTGGTGCATGACATTTAAAGTCAAATACAAAAGTTATGACAAGAAAAATATGATGAAATTAGAAATTAAGAATAAATACATACATAACACTATGAGAATGGAATAAATAAAGGCAATCCAGTGCAATGTGGCTGTTATTTGAATAAATGAAAGCTGTACAAAGGATGCGCACAAACAACTCTTATCAACCACGGCCACATTATGTTGGGAAAAATATATATTTATACAATTTATATATTATTATTTATAAAGTCTCTTCTGCTCTCTTTGTAATTTGTACTATTTTTCTGTGCTTTATGGCACATTTCATAAACAAGTTAATTTACTATGCATCAGATCAAACTGTTTTAACCAGATGTTGACACAGCTGTGGCCCTACGGCCCAACCTGAAGCCCTTATCATGTCAGTTGATATTGTGCTTTATTGGTGCATATTTGTAAAATGTTTAGCAGTACAAAGTTGACACCCCTGTTGTGAGTAGTTTGGCTGCAGAGATCCTTTAAATCTAACCTAGAGATGGGATCCCTGGTGCTGGAAGTCAGAAAGAGCAAAGAAGAGTCAACTGGACTTGCTTGAGGTTTGTTGAAGACGTTTTACCTCTCAGCAAGAGGCTTCTTCAGAACTGAAGAGCTGAAGAAACGCCTTCAACAAACAAACAAACAAGTCCAGTTGATTCTTTTTTGCTCTTTTTGATTTACCTCAATCTGGACGACTGAGAACCTACACAGACTGGTGCTGAAAATGTTGCATGCAGATATAACAATAGAAACATCTCTCACAGAACAGACACTCATATGGCAGAATGAATTGTGTTTTGCTAAATTAAGCAAAAATACATCTTATAATCATAAAATAATGTCTCAAAATTGTTTTTTTTTTTTTCGGTGGGCCTGTCCTTTATGGATAGGTGTAGGTTCCAGTTTCAGTCAGTCTGCACCGGGTGGGCGGGGTCCTTAAGTTGGAGCCAGGAACAAACTATCGAGACGTCGAGGTGAACAAAGCTAGTGGCTACTCACAGTACTGCGTCGTCTTTTGATGACGTAAGGGAGAGCGACACACGCTAACAGTGTTTTCACATTATGGCAACAGTACAAGTTAGCGAAGCTGAAAAAGTGTACATCCTTCACGGAATACGGGTGAGTATTTAATAGATGTGCTTCAGCCTTCAGCTGCTGTTAGTTAAAAAAGCTCTTTAAGTGCCTCGACGGTCATTTGTGCTCTGTAACGGCAGAACGCTAGCTAGCTTTAGCATTAGCTAACTGTGAGACAGCAGTGTTGTTGACATGTTGGTTTCTATCTATCAGGATGACTTACGAGTGGACGGAAGAGGCTGTGAAGACTACAGACACATGGAAATAGAGACTGACGTGGTGTCCAACACAGACGGCTCTGCTAAAGTCACTCTGGTAATGTTTCATATTGCCAGCAGCAGATGGTCTCTATGTTGACTCATTCTCTGTTATCTGTGCACCTACTTTCCATTTCCTCACACTCTACTTATTCGTTATATATTCGTTATATACTTATATAATGTATATCTGTAATATGTCAGCAAGGTGGACTGATTAATAATTTCTTATTTTCTTTTATGTTGCAATTCATTAGTTTTTATGTACTATATTATATTTTACACCATTCTGCACTGTGTGTGTCCATTTTACACTTCCGACTTTGCACTGCAACTGTTGCACAGCAATTTCCTTTGGGTTGAATAAAGTTTTATTTTATCTTTCAGGGGCATACAGCAGTTCTAGTTGGGATTAAGGCTGACATTGGAAAACCGAGGCCCATGGTGCCAAATGAAGGCTACATGGAGTTCTTCGTTGACTGGTAGGTGTGGTGCATGCATGTTGTCATGAGTAAAGTAAGACTTTTATTTCTTTATTTTTTACTTTTTTTGATTTTGGCCATTAAATATATGAAGACGGGCAGCACGGTGGTGTAGTGGTTAGCACTGTCGCCTCACAGCAAGAAGGTACCGTGTTCGAATCCCGGGCCCGGGGCCTTTCTGTGTGGAGTTTGCATGTTCTCCTCATGTCTGCGTGGGTTCTCTCCAGGTACTCCTGCTTCCTCCCACCATATATTTAGGTTAACTGGCTAATTTAAATTGACTGTAGGTGTGAATGTGAGTGTGAGTGGTTGTCTGTCTCTATGTGCCCTGCGATGAACTGGAGACTTGTCCAGGGTGTACCCTGCCTTTCACCCTAAGACAGCTGGGATAGGCTCCAGCCCCCCCGCAACCCTATGAGGATAAGCGGTAGATAATGAATGGATGGATATATGAAGACATATCTTCATATAACTGATGATAATGAACTGAGGGTGGGATTTATAACTTTATATCATTGTATAGCAAGATATACTAATTTTTTTTAAATCCATGTGAAAATGGGTTCATAAAATAAAAATAACCACATGTTATTACAGTTTTGTAATTGCTTCCTAGTTAGATTTCTTTCTTACTATAAGACAAATAGTTTTCAATGTTTGGATAGATACCCTGCCACTAGGAGGCAGTGTTGCATCATTTGATCCCTGTGAGAGGCAACTCAGCAAATCCCAGAGATTATGGATTTACCAAATAAAATGTAATCATAAATGTGTGGAGGGATAAAAGTAAAAGGATCAGCCAGTTCCCCACTGACTGATAGATGTGCTGTTACCGCACATGTTTATTGTGTTGTTAACTTCTTATTATTCATTAGTTCGGCCAATGCAACCCCGGAGTTTGAGGGCAGGGGAGGCGAAGAGCTGGGGACGGAGCTGAGTAACACACTCTGCAAAGTCTTCAATAACAAAAACAGTGTGGACCTGAAAAGCCTCTGCATCAGCACAGGAGAACACTGCTGGGTCCTGTACGTGGATGTGCTGGTGAGTGTTAGCATCAATAGTATCTTTCTGTTTCTGAAACAGTGATGAAACTTTGGAGCCCACTATGTGCAGCGATAAACAGAGTACTAAGTGTTTCTGTGGGATGAATCAAAGCAGCACATTTGACGGATCAGAACAGCTTGTTTGGTCTGTGTATATCCAGGTCATCACTAAGGCAAAATACTGACATGTTTCGGCAGCTCCTGCAGTGTGATGGAAACCTGTACGATGCCATCTCAGTAGCCATCAAGGCAGCTCTCTTCAACACAAAGTGAGTTTAATGTCCTACTGGTGTTAATGACCAGGCTTTTATCAGATCTGTAATTTTTATTCCCTAAAATGAAAGTTTATCAGCACTTCAGCAGCGTTTTTGTTGCCTTACTGACAGAATTCCCAAAGTGCGCATATCAGCAGACGAAGAAGGAGGGAAGGAAATTGAGCTGTCGGATGACCCATATGATTGCATGAGACTCAACGTGGAAAATGTTCCTTGCATCGTGACATTGTGCAAGGTAAGTTCACCTGCTGCTGATACTCAGAAGTAAAGAATTTACATAAATGGTGACCTTGACATTGGCTTGTTTTATCCTCACAGGTGGGCCACAGGCATGTGGTGGATGCAACACTGCAGGAGAAAGCCTGCTCTGTGGCAAGTCTGATAATCTCCGTCACACACAAGGGCATAGTCACCTGCATGAGGAAGGTGGGCGGAGGAAGCCTGGATCCAGAGAGTATCTTTGAAATGACAGAGGTGAGTCCAGTTCTCCTCCTCCTCCGGGCCATCTGGCGTCCTCCAGGCTTTGAGTCTAGTCACACATGAATGGTAGAAAGGTGCTTAAGTATTTTGTGGTCTCCAGGCAGGCAAACGGGTCGGGAAGGCACTTCATGCTCCACTCATGAAGCTGCTGCAGCAGGAGGAGAGTTTGGGGAAGACACGACAGAAAGTTGGCTTCCTCGGTTAACATCAACGACTGTTTCTAAATGTACATGTATGCAGAATTTTCTAATAAAACTTTGAATTTGTACAACCGTGTTGTCTTTTTGAATAAATGTAGATATACTGTTCATTGTTAATTAATATGTGAGAAACACTTTATCATTAAAAACAAAGAATGCTGAGAATACTTTTAGTATTAGGGTCTGTTTCACACAAAATCATTTACATCCATCAAATAATGCAGCTGAACAGTAAATTTTATATAAATATCTTGCTAACCATGATGTCTGGTTTTGCTTCTCACTCACCAAGCTGGAGTACAGAAGTGCACAGGAAACGTCCCGTCATTTTGTTTCTGCCACGTATTGGCGTTACAGAAAAGACCAGATGTGACTCTGGATCACTTCCACTCTTCCCTCAGACTGCTGAAGGTTGTGAGCACTGGCTGAGAGCCGGCCAATCCAAACCAAACTCCTATTTATGGACACAGCTCTCACTGCAGATCCTGAAACATGCACAGAGTAGTTTGTGAAATAATGCAAAAACTCAAAACAAGGATAACTCTGCAAGCACTTAGATATTTAAGCTGCATTAGAGACTAATGGGGTTTTCATTTTCTGCTGCCAAAAACACCTGGAAATATCTAGTTTTCCCCCAAAACACCATTTGGCCAAGAAAGCTTTATTCCAACTCTTTTTTTCTGGTTAAAACCTAAACTGAGCCACTAGATTTGTTTATTTAATTTTTGTCATGTACTTTCCTTCACACCGTCTGCCAGCCTCTCCACCTGTTTTTTGGTTCATACTGGCCCCTTCACGCAATGTGTCTGGAGCCAGATGAGACACGCCGTCCCTCAGGACATCTGAGGTCAAATTGTTCTTCCTGCAAATGGCAGTTTTGGTCTTCAGTGTTTTTCCCTGGTAGGAGAGATGAGAAGGAGGGTGTGAGAAAGGAGAGAGAGAGAGGGGCGGATAAATTGTGAGCATCCACGTTGGAGCAGCCTCATTCAGCAGGTCTAGTCATGGAGCTCAAAGGAGTGGGTGTACTGCTGGGAGTACTACTGCTGCTGGTGAACTGCTCATTTCAGCAAACCCCACCAAAGAAGAAGCCACTTAAAAAAGGTAGATGGAAACATCTGCAGAAAAACTATTTCACTCATATTTGTGTCATGAGACATTTGAGACACAGCTATGAAAAAGTGTTTTCATTTTGAGCAAATCTTCAAATTCAAATACAAATAATTGATTTGAATTTCCTAATTTTTTTGGTCGTTGTTGGAATCAGACACAACGAAGAATGCTGCCATCGAGGGGCTACAGAAACAGATCAACGACATCGTCCAGGAGCTCAACCTACTGAAGGAGCAACAAGCCCTGCAGACAGGTAACAGTTTGGTCTTGCTTACATTGAAGAAGACCTATTATTATTTTGTGCTTTTTCTCTTGACTTAAGTGTGTTATATTGATTTTTTTTTGCACATAAAAGATCTGCAGAGTTACAAGCCCAAATCCATGCCAAGGAGTTATTCTTTCCTGCAGGAACCCTTGCTAACTTCTTGTTAAAGTCCCGCCCTTTCTTCTGTGAAGTGGTGATGTCACCAAGTAATATATTTGCATAATACCTGTACAAAGGCAAGTCTGACACATTTCTAAAGATATAGTTAGAGTGGAATTTGGCAGGAAAGCATTTTTGAACATTAAAACACTTTCTTGTGGAGACCCAAAATATAAGTAAAAACAGGCATAATAAGTCCTCTTTAAGGAGTTAAGCATGATATGAGCAACACTGTTCATTGTATAAAATATGTACTTGGGTTGAAGTGAACATCAGTGTGAAGTATGTCCCTCCTGAAAATAAATGTAGATGGAAAACATGTGGAGTCTTTGGAGCTGAAAGTTTGAATCTGGAGAGCACATGGCAAGACCCCATCTGACCTCTTATTCAAGAAGACACAAAATATGGTCCAGTTGTTCCTGCAAATAAAAAAAAAGCTTCATTACAGAAAACAGAAACATTTTCATCATCTAACCATCTGCTCTCTTTTGTTTTCCTCTCCAGTCTGTTTAAAAGGTAAAAAGATCCATGACAAGTGCTTCTTGGCTGACACTGTGAGAAAACGTTATCATGCTGCCAGCGAGGATTGCAACTCTCTGGGAGGGGTCCTCGGTACACCCACATCTGCCGATGAGAATGACCAGCTCAGAGACTACGTTCGCCAGAGTGTCGGACCAGACAAGCAGGTTTGGCTGGGCATCAACGACATGGCGGCCGAGGGCACCTGGGTAGACCAGGTTGGCTTCAGCATCACATACAAAAACTGGGACACGTCCAACCACCGGTCCCGTCAGCCAGATGGCGGCCAGTCCCAAAACTGTGCCATCATGTCTGGAGCCTCCAACGGGAAGTGGTTTGATGAGAACTGCCGCGAGGAGAAGCCCTCCGTCTGCCAGTTCAACATTGTTTGATCGCACATACGACATCTCAGACTCCACATCAGCATAGCTGCTTCCAGCATTCCTGCTGCAAAGCCACTCTGCCTGCTACTCTAAAGGGAGCTTTAAAACTGTGGTTCTCAGCTGGCTCTGCATCAGGACTAAATTCTGATTGGGTTTGTCACAGTTATTTTCTGACAAAAGTGATCTGTTGATAGGTCATTTGCAGCCTCCTTGTGGTCAAAGCTAGGAAAAACACTGTTCATTCGTAATAACGCTCCAAAGGAATCAATGATTTCTGCATCCATTTTTACAGATTTTTATATTCTCTTCAGTATTATTTTTCTATTAAGTATTATTTTTCCAATAATTTCAAAACATATTGGATATTCACAATTGAAAATGCCAGTACTCCTTTAATCAAAGGTGTGCCACATTGCTCAAAACTGGTTGTAACTTTCTATTATTCCACACATCCATTATGACTCACAGGTTGAGAACCACTGGTTTAAAACCCAGATATCTCCTCAACATTACTGTATTTTAACGACAAGAATCACATGACTTGGCTGTATATTAAGCATATTTTATTAACATAAAAAAAACTTTAGCCACGTTGTTTTAAAAGATTATCTCAGTTTGCTGGCCTTGTAGTCTCCTATAATGTCTAGCCTGGCATAACCTGAAAAATTACCATCAATAAATGATAAAAAAAGCCACTCCTCTACTGTCATTTCTTTAAGGAAAAGTTTGGGGAAAATGTGCTTATTTGCTTTCCTGCTGAAGTCAAACGGCTCCATACTGATGGAGAAAAACCAAAATGCAGACTTTATTTTAAATGTAACACTCCCAGCTGCAAGAAATGTGGTGCAACTATGTAATCCTGCCTTCTGCATTTGTTTCCAGTAAAAACACACTCCTCCATGGTAAACACTGGCTGCTGCTCTGCAGCCTGAAGTCTGCCACTCCCTCCTTCACTTCACTGTTTTTCATGGCCAGAGCTCCATGTGGTTGAAATCGTTTCCACCACTCAGAAAGCAGAGGGTGATGGTCTCAGCAGAAATGGGACAGCAGTCGTTACCCACAACAAGTAAACAGTTTCCCCAGCAGACCATTTCCTAGAGTTTATTACAAAAAAAATCCTAAATTTTATGCACAGGTAAATAAAAACAAGACAGGTAAACAATATAAAAACACTTAGATACTTGCACACTTTTTCCATGGTCCCTGCTCCTGAATTCATGCCACATGAGTAGAGATTTAATAAAACTAAACACATCAAACATTAAAGGAACAGTTGTGAGAGTTCAGTATCACTCCCATGTTTGGACAGTACGCTAATGCCTGTGGCTGGTTAGCTTAGCACAATGGCTGGAAATAGGGGGAACCAGTTAGCCTGTCTAAAACCCACTGGCTAATATGTTATATTTCATTTGTTTAATCTCTATGAACTTTTGAGGTGCTGGGAGGTGAGTGGCTGGTCTGGCCTTGATTCCAGTCTTTATGCTAAGCTAAGCAGCTGCTGGCTGTAGCTTTACTTTTCCTGGACAGATTTAAGAGTGATCTCATCCAACTCACTCAATGAAGCCAAAGAGTTTATCTCCCAAAATGCCGATCTTCCTGTAAAAAAGAGGACCATAGTGACCGACAAAGATGACGTTCACAAGCTCATCATTCTCAGATTCCTGAGTGCGATCGAGGCACAGATGTTTGCATCAGTGCAGTCCAGAGATGCTCGGTGCTGTACTGAGACTTTCGTAACAGCGGTCCATCAGGCAGGTCCACAGTCCTGACGCACTACACCGAGTCCTCCCTGCCGTTAAGCGGCTGTGGATCCATGTCGGCACCAGAAAGCCGGATCGTGTTCATATCCCCGGTGCTCTTGAACGTGTACAGCTCATTGTCCACCATCCTGCGGTCCTGGAAGCCGAGGCTGTCCTGCCGGTCGATAGGAGTGCGAGGACGGGACGGGATGAAAGACTCAGATGGGTCTAGGAAGGTCTTGAACTGGTCCATTTCAGGCTCGTTGTCCGGTTCTTTGATTGCAGGCAGCTCTTTGTCGTTGGGGCCCACGAACGTGTTGTAGGTGTCCACCTGCATCCCGTTGAAGCGGTCCTGCATGCTGTCAGCATAGCTGGAGTCGCCCAGCAGGTGGCCGTACACCATCGTCTCATCGATGGAGGCGTACACGTGGGATTCGTTGTCGGACCGAGTTTTGGTGAAGTGCCTGTCACCTGGGCGGAAGATGTTCCCTTTGCCGATGTAGATGGATGCCTCCTTGTTCATTCTGTCTCTTTTCTTCTTCCTGTTTGAGAAGGCAGATCACACACAATAAGTCTTAACAAACATATCATTTATTTATTTTGGATTTAGCTAATTATTTTCTACACATTTTTCTGACTGACTGACAAGTAAATTGAAGTAAAAAGGTCTGTGCTGAAAGAATAAAAAGAATGAAATATATTCATCAAGCAACTAAGGTTTCACCCATTTTTTACCATATTGTTCATTCTTCAAAGGGGACCTATTACACTTTTATGTTTCCCTCCCTTTCCTTTAGTGTGTTATATCTTTTTTTTATAAAAAGTCTGCAAAGTTACAAAGCCCAAAAGAAGACCTGAAAAGAGAGGGAATGGATGTGCTGCATCAGGAGAGTGTGCTCTATCTATAAATAAACCAAAATCACTCACTGAGCAGGAAACATTATGTGAATTAACATTTCATGTATTTGTAGAATATACTGTAAATATATAAATAGCAATACAATTTCAGGAAACTTGCTGAATTGGAAACAAAATAAAACCAAACATGGAGGGATAATTGTGATGAATATGGACCCAGATGTTGCCAGTTGTGCTGCAGGTGGACTCACTTTGTGATGAAGCACACCACAGCCAGCACGATGATCAGCAGCAGCAGAAGAGCTCCTACGATCCCAAGGAGGATGGCCAAGAGATCTGTGGGGAGGGGAAAAACAAGAGAATTAAGTCCTTTACTCGTATTTAATACTTTTGTTTTTGTGTGCAAAAAATTGAAATATTTACTGGTCTTTTTCTCCAGAACGATTTTGGTCACTGCACCAAACTCTCCGTCCTCTGGTATGCAGTTGGACATGTTGAGATAAAAACTATTCGGCACTGTCAACTTGTCCTCCGCCTGCTCGTCCTCCCTGCGGCTCATCATCTCCTCATCGTACCCCAGCATCCTCACCTTGATGGCGGTGTGCCTGTCCATGCATTTGGGCTGGCTGATGTTGACAAACTGCATGTGTGCTCGGTACTGGCTGGGCAGCGAGACGATCCAGGACACGGTGGACGAAGGCCTCATACCCTCAGGCCAGTTGGGGGTAGCCAGCAGCGTCGGAGATGACGCCTTCGGACTGACTCTGTAAATAATGGTCTCTAAAAACAAAAGGGATAGAAATCATGTGTCAGCACTGTGTCCTCCAGCATTTATGGTACAACAGCACCCCTGTGTGGAATTTAAAAGTGAAATTAATGCACTCTATCTGACCATACTTACTCTCTAATGTTGACTGAAAACACAAGATGAGACGATATAGATGCCAAAGTCTCATATTCAAGCCTTTCAAAGGACAATTTCCTGCTTTTCTTCAACGTAATAATATTAAATTGAGCATCTTTGGCTTTTGGATTGTTGGTCAGACAAACTATTAATAAGAGTACACTTCAGGGACCTATAAATTACATTTCTCACCATTTTCTTAAAAAAGTATTCATCGATTAGCCAAGAAAATAGTCTGCAGATTATTACAAATAAAATAATCATTTGCTGCAGTATAGCACATCCAGGTTTTACCTGCGATCTCCTGACTGAAGCTGACATTGAGGAAAGGGCCCCTGGTCTTGCTGAAGTCTGGGGCCGTGGCTGTGATGGAGACATTGGCGTGCACCTGGACCGTCTTGATCATTCCCTTGAAGCAGAAATCCCCAACAGAAAACCCATCAGCCTCTGCCACATGCAGGGCAATGGACTGATTGCACTCCTGGTCCGGCAGGGACTGCCGGAGACTCCCAGTGGGTGACGCCAGGTCCACGGTGCCGTCCTGTGGGATGGTGACGTGCCAGGTGAAGCTGTGGAGAGGCATCGGCAGACAGGAGTCCAGTTTGGGCACAGTGAGTGCAGTCGCAGAGCAGGACGTAACATTTTGGCACTCTGTTATCAAAAAGGCACAAAATTAATATTAAGTTTCCAACTAAAGTAACAGACAGAAACAAATACACACTATCCCTTTACCTTTGGACAGAGCCAGGGTAGATGTTTCCCCATTTCCATTTAAATTTGCTAAACTGTGCTGTGTCCTAGTTCTAGCTTCAAAAATCAACTGAACTTTCTGAAGCAATAGATATATCCATATATGGAAATAATGTATTAGAATATAGTAGGTGGTAACAAACTAATAAAAAATTACCAATGTCTTTTCTGGCAGTCAGGCGTACATCTTCATTGGGACAGTCGAGGAAGGACAGGTTGGCCTTAGTGCCTGCAGCCACGCTTATCTTCTTTTCCACCTTGGAGTCGACACTCATCTCACAGTAAGGATCAGCACCCACCTTCTCCACCTGCAGGGACACTCCTGGGCGTTTGGTCAGATCCACCGTACACAGAACTAAGAGGGAAATACAACATGGAAAGATTTATGAACAAAATGAAGTCCTCAATCTCAGCTTTTCTTGTGTTTTATCTGAAATCATGTTAAAACCAACCGTCACTTTCAATATCAAGTAGCTAAAAATTTCTCTAAATCTGTAAGTCCAAAATGGTGGATTTTTATGGGTAAAGTCACATATGTTTGGACTCACATAGCTCCCTTTTTTCCTCATCATCTGGGTGAAAACATGATTGTCTAACTGTGATTGCATTTCACAATCAAGAAAATACAGAAAAAGGCATCCCCACTATTTTAATAAAGCACAAGCCAATTGTCTCTCTCAGTAATCTGGTTACTTGACATGTACTGCATAACTCCGTACCTGGATGGCCACTCCTCATTACAGAGACTCTGTAGTTCAAGGTGAGTCCCTGCAGCGTCAGGTTGGTTTTACAGTTCTTCAGCATCAGGTTGAAGTTGCCCTGCTGATGCTGTGGCTGAGGATCCGTCAGAGTCAATTCGGTCACCTTCTTGCTCTCTTTCTGGTACGCCACCGCCACGTCGCCGCTGAGGCACTCTGGAGCCGTGTGATCGTGAAAATGTACAGAGTAGTTGTGCATGCCGGGCACCGTGAAGTCCCACTGCATCTGCTGGTCATCGGGGAAATCACGGGGGTAGTTGGCTGTGATGAAGTTTGTGTCTGACACGCCTCGTGGTAGGCTGACTTTCAATATGGCGACCACTGAGAGAGAAACAAGGAGAGGATGTGGTGAGCAGAATATGGTTGATAAGTAGCTGGGTCTTCTGAGCAGATGTACATGATAAAAATAAAAACTCATGAAGCTCATACAAAACACGCTTTCATTCAGTCAAACTGCAGCTCTAACCCCCTTTAACAATGTTTTGTTCATGCTAAAGAATCAAGTCTGTCCTGATTAAAACATTAACTTACTGTTGGTCTCAGGTCCAACACGGAGTTTGAAGTCAACAGGATCCAGCATCCTGTCACCAGGCACCTTCAGAGACATCCGGCCCTTGTAGCGAGTCAGGATGGTGCTCACAGTTCCTCCATGGCAAAAGGTACCAATGGTTGCTGGGCCAGTGCGCAGATAGGTAACAAGAGAGTATGTGTGCTCATCTGGACAGGTCTCGTTGTTGGGAATCTGTCGCATTCCCGGTTCTGGGAAGTCTAGCTGGAAGGTCCGAGTGGCCACAACTTTCAGATCCCAGGTGAAGGTCCGGTTGAAGTCTGGGAACAGCGAGGACGCTGCTTGGACAATGTCTCCAGAACAGGAAGTCTCTGTGCAGTCTGAGATTTGTAGAGAAGAGCATACAAATAAATTCAAATAGCTATTGTTTGTTAACATTTGTGACGTTTGTAACAAACTCAAGTATGGTGATATTTTATTAAAATAACAATGCTGTTAAACCCTAACAGGAGAAAAATTAAAAATAAAAAAATAAATTAAAGTTTTAAACTGGAAAGGTCTCCTTCCACACTGAACATAACAGCAACATCGCTCCTTTATACTGTGGTTTTAACCATAGACTGTAAACAATAAAAAGACATAGTCACATATTGGCATTTTTGGACTTCAACATTTAGGCCTTCAACATCTTTTTGACATAACAGGGTGGAGCAAAGTACAACTGAACACTAAGACATTTTTAGACCAAAATGTTACAATGATAACACAGCCCCTGCCCAAATCATCCCCTGCTTTATGGTCTAAGTGACTCTGAATAGAACCATAATTTACTAAATAAACATCATGATGTATTTAAGACGACTAGAAACTAGAGACTGAGACCATAAACTCATGTTTACAAAGTTTGTTGAGGTAAAAAAAAAAATCAAATGAAAACTTGGTTAATTTTACAGTCAGATTTGTATCTGCTTCAGAAGAGTCACCCCCTGCTGGCTGAATGACAGAATGCAAGTTTAAGGCACTAAGGATTTGGTTTCATTTTCCAGACCTGGAGGTTTTGCACTGATTGTGACTGACAAGTTTGTTTCCTCCTCGTCAAAAATGTACTTGAAGAACATCAATACCAAATTCTTATTGATTTGACCCTCGTACCAATTTCTCTGTTGATCTCCACCGTGAAAACGTCCTGAGGTCGAGGACAGGTAAACTCCACGCTGGTGTTGTGATGATCCTGCAGGGTAAGACGTGTTGTTTTGCACTCCTGTTTGTTGGGCTTGTTCTCACACACACTGCAGTCTGGCTCGCTGTCCACCCTGCTGATGGTAATGATGGTGCCAGAATCAGGCATAACGGACATCATTCTGCCACCTGGAGAAGACAGACGGTACAACAAGAGACTGATCAGACCAAAGAGTAAAAGAACATTTCCCCTGAAATGTTCAACTCTCCCTCAGAATTAACCGTAATACCTTTGGTGACCTTGTAAGTGCTTGTCCGGCACTATCTTTGGTGAAACATTTTAATTTGTTCATGATTAAATACCTGCAAAATCCATGCAAAACAAAGACACCCACTAACCATGAGCACTCAAAACTAACTAAGAACAGCTTCAGAAAGCTGCTTGGCTGTAGAATAGTTTTATTTTGAAAATTGAGGTAAATTTACCCTCAATATACCGTCTGGAAAGTTATCTTTCTATGCCAGCTCTAGCTCATTTCCTGTTGATCATCTGGCACAAGACAAAAACTAGTAGAGTCATGACATTTTCACTTTAGTAGCCCATTTGTTGCCGTAGAAAGAGGTTTACATTATTATTATTATTATTATTATTATTATTATGTCTTTGATATACTGCATGTATGGTTTTTCTCTCCACACTGAGGGAACAGACACTTGCCTCTGGGTGCTGTTTTGACAGTGAATGAGTCCAGTTCACTTCCTTTGGCTGCTTCTGACGTCACTGTCGTCGCTCCGAGTCGCTCCAGATGAGACACTGTCCCACCCTTACAGTAGCTGTTTGTTTTCATCTTTCCATCGCTTCTTTTTGTGCTCACCAAGTACTGGTGGCCGGGTGGGCAGTCTTCTGCTCCAGACATCTCCTTTAATCCACCAGGAAAGTCCAGTGTCAACACAGTCCTCTCAGGTACACTAATGTCCCATGTTAGGTATCTGTTAAAGTCCTTGAAGAGGTTGAGCTCAGCTTCTCCTGCAGCAGGAGTGCAGGAGCTCTGGGTGCACTCTAAGCAACAAAGAGGACAAATGAATGAATTTCATACAGTGGAAACAGCAGGGGAAAAAAAGCAAAAAAACAAACAAACCTGGACTTCAAATAGACAAGTAGAAAAAAATAAATAGCAAAATTATAAGTAAATGCTGCTAAAATAAAAAGTTACAAAATGAATAAATAAATATTGTTATGATTCAATGAATTAAATCATAATTTGAATGAATGAATGAATGAATGAAAAATTAATCAGTTTTAAGTTAGGCTTCTTCCGGCCAATCCTGAAGATTTCATCAAAAACCGTCCATAACTTTTTGAGTTATTTTGCAAATCAACAAACAAACAAACAAGCCCCGGTGAAAACATAACCTCCTTGGCGGTGAGGGTAACTTAAAATAAAAAGTCGCCACATTAGCGGAGGTCTGCACTCTCTGAGTGCTTTTCTAGTTTTCTATTTTATTTATTCACTAATTAAGTCTTTCTTTCTGTCTTATTTCCACATGTATTTAAGTATTTATCATTTTTGTTAGTGATGATGAAGTTATTTTGTATTCCATACATGAGACAAAATTACCAATATTTAATACACCAGCTCACGTATATGTTCTCACCAATTTTCTTGTTTATCTTCACGCTGTACACATCCTCAGGTTTCATGCAGCTGAACTCCAGTGAGACTTTGTCGACGTTCGTCAGCGTCTTCTCTGTGGGGCTACAGTTGGGAGTGGAGCCGTCAATAGAGCACACTTCACATTCTGGTTCCCCTGGATCTCGGCTGACAACCACCGTTGTGCTCGAATCAACAGTTATAACCATTGTTCGTCCCTCTAAAGGGGAAAAAGGAGTGAGAGTGAGTCAGATGACAGGACTGAACTATTTGTAAATGCATCAATATGTCAAATCTGTTGCAGCTCCAATTAAAATCAGTAATATTTTCTTACTCAGTGGTCCAGCTGAGGCCTGGAACAACACAGATGCGACCACAACATTTGGGCTAACTTGCAGAGACACAACAGATTCGTTGGGCAGGTCTAAACGAGTCACAGAACCACCGCGACAATACAGAGTCCGGCTCTTGCCAGCTGTGGTCACTGAATACTGAAATCCAGTAGGGCATGGCTCTGATGTCTCCATCAGGCCCTCTCCAAGGACATCCAGACCCACAGCTGTCTTCTCAGGTGCCTTCAGCTCCCAGGTGAAGGTTCTGCTGAACTCTGAGAGGAAGGAGGGCTGTGTCTCTATTGTTGCAGGACTGCAAGCATCCTTAGTGCACTCTGGATTCAAATTAAAAAGAAAGACAAGTTGCACAGGTTTAAGAGTTCCACCTCTCGTGCAAGGTGCAGGTGAATCAATCAACATACAGTATATTAAACTGGTTGGATGAGAATGATGCAGGTTTGGGATTCTAACCTCAAACAAATCAATTTCTGAAAAACTTCAAATGAGGTCAGTAAACTCACCGATGGTCTGCATGGTCGCCACAGTGTAAATCTGGTCAATCGGCTGGGAGCAGTTAAACAGCAGTTTGACCTCCTCCTCAGGTACCAGAGACAGAGAGGAGTGGCAGGACGTCTGCGTGTCATTCTCTCCACTGACTGTACACACAGAGCACTGAGCTGACGGCAGGCCGCTGCGCACCGTCACCGCCGAGCCTTTGTCTGGTCGAACCACCGTCTGCAGGCATTCTGAGGGAACGGATCACAGCCAGTTAACTGCCAACAGCCTAAAGGTGTTGCAAGCTGTGATCAGCAATAGTGCTTTTTGGTTGCATGCCAATACACTAAATTAAACCATAGCATAAAACAGTGTGTCTGTTAAGCAACAGCATGTTAAATCTGTAGGCATGTTAACATGGCTTTTAAAAGATGTATTTCATTATTTAGTATGACTTGACTGGATATCTTTAGGTTTTGGAACATTTGTCAGACAACTACATCACCATCACCTTGGATGGGAATTTTTTTTTTCACATTTTTCTGATATTTTGCAGGTGAAAATATTATGAATCAGATTGTCCAGTTTGTTCCAGCTCTTCTGTCTCACAATTAAGGTCAAACCCAGATATATTCAGGAACAAAACATAAAAGGAACAAAACAGACAGACAGTTTGCTGTTCAAGCTTAAGCAAACATAGTGATAAAGCACCATGTCCTGAGCCTCAAATTAATTAACTTCACTCTTTTCACTTTTTTAGTTAGCCCAAACCATAACTAAAAATATATCTTTATCTATATATCTATAGTTTGTATGTATGTATTGAACATCTGCTTAACTAAACAAACCACAGAAGAGTAAAAACCAACGTACAGAAAAAAGAAAGAACAGCTATACCCACACAAGCACACACACACATCCAACAGTATATATATATATATATATATTGATTTGTACATGTACACTGTACATGTGAATACAAACACACACAAATATAAACCTTGATAAACATAACCTCATGATAAAATATTTACTATTTATATTTCCTTACTTATAAACACAACTTCCACGTCTCCTATGTTGTATTTTATTTGAATGAACTTCAAAAGACCCTATCTGGTCTTCCTAACATTACACTCTTCTGGATCACATGTAAAGCTCTACGGTCCATCATGAGTGTGTCAGTAACTTTTAACAGTCTGGGCATGAAATCAAAAACAGAGCCTCCCTCCAATAATTCTGGACTAAAGGGCACTCCCAAAGCACAATGCATAAATCATAAGTTGCTGAAATTTACATGAACTCTGGTTGGCTGTCTTCCCGCTGCAGCGATGCAAATATTAAACCGAAAACGCTCAGTGCATTGTGAAGCATGTGTGTAGTAAAGCTGCATACAAGAGACCAAGAAAACCAGGAATTCACAAGCTGAACTTGCAAGGACTTGAAAGCAACACGCAGAAAGAGTGCAGCTCTCAAAATGTTAGAGGCCAGAGGCTTTCTTTTTACAGTAAACAATGGGTGTGTCCACAGTGACACAGGGTTAAACAATCAACATTAGAGTGTATGTCATCATTTCCCACAAACAGTGTAAAGAGATTAAACCTCACAGTGCTGCTAGTAAATGAAAGATGAACGCATAGGGAATAAGTTCACATCTAAACAAAACACAACAAAAATATGATAACTAGCTTGCCAGGCTCATGGCTCAGCAGCAGATTGCAGGTCAATCATTAATGAAGCGATGATGAATTCATGCCTGCAGGAAGCTCCATAAATGCCTCATAAACCTTTTTGAAAATGGAGGTCTAGAAGTCACACAGGCTGAAAGTGTGCTGCTTCATCTGCACTGTCAGGCCAATCAATCACATAAAGTTGACTTACACATCCCCTATTATCTTTTAATGTGTTGACACAGATATTTAAATGCAGCCCACTCACTACTTTAACTGCATCTTTGGGTTTCACCTTTACAGACAGCGTGCACCTCAGGTGGACGTTTGACCCAATTAGCACCGCACACAATGTTTGTTTTAGCCCATTCATTTTAAAAGCACACCCTATTAAAAGCCACACAGTGGAGAGGGAAAATGGACAAAGCTTCACCAAACAACAAAGGAACATATGATCCATGCTAACAGCACCTGATGTGCTGTCTCACCTGATGAGTCCCAGAGCGTCACAAGCAGAAGTCCCAGCAGCGCGGAGATCACACTCAGCCGCATGTTCACTAAAAGAATAAGATATCCCTGCTTTTTTTTTAAAGAATATACTTTATAAAGTGCTGTTTCCTTCTGAAATGCACGGTTGCATTTTCCACTGGCGTTACGCACTGACAGCCACTTCCTGCTTACCGGAGGGCGTGGCGCAGCGCGACGCAGGTAACAGTTACCTGTCCAAACTTGACGGTTGAGCAGGAGGAGGAGGAGGAGGGAAAAAGTAGTGGGACAGGGTCTCTGTGGTTGTACCCTTGAGCTGAAACACTACAGTTTGGGTTCCTGATAAGTCCTCATCTGACTCCCCTCCAGTGCTGTGGCACAATGGTCGTCCTATTTATAAGCAGCCAGACATGCCAGAGATTGTTGGCATCATGCGGTGTATCCCCAAAATGAGTCAGAGAGGAAGGGTGTGTGGACAGAGCACAGAGAAGAGGTTATGTTTCAAATCAATGTATTATTATTATTATTATAAATAAATAAATACATGCCACCAACAAGCTCTAATCCATATGAGGGCAGAGGGGATGATACTATATCAGCAGGAATTGAGAAGTTTAAAGGCCCAAAATCAGCTTAAAGCTTAAAGGTCCCATACTGTAAAAAGTAATATTTATATGTATTTATAAATTGTCTTTTATATTATAAGAAGGTTTAAGTGATCTAACTGCTGTACATGTGTATGCCCCTACTCAGAAACTTTGTATTTGAAACAACCTGACAGGATTTTTGTCCATTTGTGATGTCACAACTCCTCTACCTAAGAGATAAGAGTAGAAAAATATGTAAAAATGTGTAACAAAGGTAAGTAAGTGAACAATGCACTTTAAAGATAAGACTAAGCATATACTGTATACAACATGCACAATGGACTAGTGTAATAAGATAACAGACATTTTGTACATCAGTAAATAAAAGGATTGCACATGTAGATTATGAAAGAAGTGTTATTGCACATAAAGTCCATCTGGTGATAAAATAAAGTTAGGTCAGCGTATGTATGAAATGAAAATCAGCAGTATAGCAGATATAGTTGTAAAAATTCTGAATGTGTCATGATATCAGTCAACAGGAAGTAAACCTGGATCTAAAATGTTGCCTAGCGACATATTTCCACAAAATACAAGCATCTTTAAATCACCAAAATGTGTTTACATAGTCTGCTTTATTTTTTCCTGTGGTTGCCTGATAGTCTGATAGTTGGTCTACAGTGTGGATAACACTCCCATGTTCAGAGGCTCTCCTCCTGCCTCCACATGCCTCCTTATGACGCCAACATTCCTACTTAGAAACATACCTGAAGGCAAGACCACTAGCAAACACACACATTTGTGTTACTTTTTGTTGACTGCTTTAGCTGTTCATCATCAAATAATTCAGCTGAATTCTCACTTTTCCAAATCTTTGTGAGGACATTTTGATTGCCCGCCAAAACACACACTCACACTCACACCTTTACAAACACAATCAATCTCGCAGTTTTCTTTTGTTGAACCAGTCTGACAGCCTGCAGAGTGGGCGGCGGTGGTGAGTTTAAACGGCTTCAGTGAGTCTTAACAAGAGGCCTCAGTGAAGGATCAGCAGCTGTCACACACTTCCCCTCACTGCAGACCCACTGCAGCCAACACATGTGCTGCTGGACAGCTAAAGTTTCTACTGGGGAGTCAGATAAACACATTTAAATCTGAGCTGAGGATGCACTGTGTGTATATTTATTGTTTACACAGAGTTTCAATATTGTGATATGCTTAGTCAGCCCTGGAAAGTATCCAAGTAAATTCTTTTTTATTTTTGTCATCGTGTCTGGCGTCTTCTTTCTGCTCATTTTCTCTTATTTTTTACTGCTTATCTGCTTATAGAGCAGATTTGGTGCATGATAAATATAAATATGAAACATAAATAAGATAAGAAGCCATGGAAAAAAGTACAAGAAACAAGAATAAAATCAAAATACAGACATCCAAATTGTTCAGCTGCAGTCTACTCATTTGGCACAAAATACCTGCATTTGTTTCAACTGTCATTTGGGCGGGTCTGATTCGAGGTCTGGAGTTATAACATGAAAGTGCCTGAAGAGTCCACATGAGGGCAGTGACAGCAGATATAGGAGCAGATCATGTTATCAAAATGTTTTTAAATATTGAAGAGGTTCCTGGGCTCCTGATAAAGATGTTGTCATTAGCAGTGATCATTATTATCATTATTAATGGAGACCTGAGTAGATTTCAGAGACACTTGGTTTGTTTTGTTCCTGAAGGAGGTAGATATCTAAGGAGGCATTAACCATCCTTCTGACCTTGTGACCCTTTGACCTCAACGCCTAAGTAGGAAACCACTGCACGAAACTACCTGTAATAAAGTAATTAAAACCAGCTCCACCACAACCACATTTTCCTGATAATACTTGTATACTGTGTTTTTCTGAAGTCAGCAAAGCTTTGTATGCAGGAATTTTACAGTGTTGTAAGCAATGATGGAATGGAATGTTATACTGTAATTTTGAGGTACATAACTTTCTACAAGTACATGTTCATATATTATAATGTTCAAAATGATCTAAATAGTGTAGATTGTGATGTGTCTGAGTATGGGTCATCTATGTTTCCATAAGGATCAAGCTTTTCTACACTTTCACAGTACAGCCCTTAAACCTGCCTTATAATAAATACAGAATGTCACTTTTTACAACATGGGACCTTTAAGCATTTTCTGCTACTGTACACTGAAAGTATATGAATGTGTATCATGAGTTCTAACTTGTGTTGAAAGATATCAGCTGGCCTCCCACCCACTCAGTAAGCCACCTCAGGTGTCACGAGGGTCTGAAGAGTCCTGTTGCCCCCAAAGAGACCAAAAGCACCGAATACAACACCCATAACCCAGATAGCAGCTCCCCTTACAGCTGTCTGTGCCGCACATAAAATTAGACCCCCAGACGGTCGTACTGTAGACTCCAGCAGCCAGAAACACTTACAGTAGGAGATGGACCCAAGTTATAGCTCCAGTCTTTGCTTTGGTAAGGAAGGCGTAACCAAATATTTACTTCTCTATCATGGGCTTTAGTGGTGAGCACTCTGCTTTAAAACAGATCATCATTCAGTAAGAGAGTGTGTTAGTGTTAGTGTCAGTGTGTACAGTATTCAGTGGGTGAAGAGAGGATCAGGTTTCTTTGTTTCTCCTGTGTTGTGTATTCAGGAAGCTGTACCAGCTGCAGTAAAGCTGTGTACGGTGAAGGGAGAGCCTGCCGGGCCATGGGACAGTTATTCCACGACACCTGTTTCACCTGCAGTGTTTGCAGTGAGTCTTAAGTCATCTTAAAAGCTTTTGCATGTGGTTATAACAGGAAGTCTTCACGACAAGCTACGCAACAAAAATTGCATCTAAGAGTTTAACTAATGAAAAACTTGTTTGTGGCTGAAATGACAATTTAAAGTTAAACTTTAAACACCAGTATGTTTTGGAAAAAAATATTGCTCCTTTATTTCATGTTTAGGTGAAAAGCTCAGCGGGAAGCCATTTTATACAGTGTCAGGAAGAATCTACTGTGAGGATGATTTTTTGGTGAGAACAACAAGGAGCTAAATATTATCCAAACACATTAATGCACATAGGTTGACAACAGATATACAACAAATAATCAGACATTTAATTAGTTAATTGTTTTAATTTTTTAATGTAGTCCTCAGGCGCTCATCCATCCCCAGAAGTGTGTAACAGCTGTGGGTATTTAATCGTGGACATGGTGAGTATATATATATATATATATATATATATATATATATATATATATATATATATATATATATATATATATATTAATTTACTGTGATACTGTTATACTAGCATGAGGAAGTATTCAGAGCTTAAACACTGAAATAAAAATATCAATACTGCAGTGTAGAGTATACTCCTTAAAGTCTTGCATTCAAAATTCTACTGGAGAATAAGTACAAAAGTATTTGCATCAAAATATAGTACTTAAAGGTGTAGGATATAGTGGCATATAGAGCTCATCTGCTCACTCCCTCTCAGTGACTGCAGTAAAGCGAGTACAAAACCATGGTAACGCCGTTTATACCATCCATACCATGATATTATAACTTAAGGAGGAGCAGCGGTCAGGTGGGAGTTAGTGATACCACAGTTTCAAGCATGTTGGAGCACTATGGTGGCTCTAGAGACACTGTTTGGTTGTAGAAACATGGTGGATTCTGTGAAAAGAACCTGCTCCCTATGGAGATATGAAGGGCTCTAAAGGCTAAACACACTGATTCTTATTTCCAGGTGATAACACAATAGTCCTTTAAGTAAAAGAAGAAATACCACATTGTAGACAATACCCTTAAAATGCTTTACAAATGATATGTAGAAGCACATCAGCATTAGCATCGAAACATACCTAAAAAGTATTATGCACATAGCACATTTCAGAACAATGTATTACATTATTGGATAACACTTATGCATTAATATGTGCAAGAATACAATGCTGCATATTTGTGGGATTCATTTTTACTACAGTATATTCATGAAAGGTCACAATAAAATTATATCTAATTTTATACATCATTTTTTGATTATATTTTGTATTTATTGCCTAAATCTGTAAAGTAATAAAAAGTAATAAACTAGATGTAATGGATTATATTTCCCTCTTAAATGCTGAGTGGTGTAAAAATAGAAATACTCTGGTACAAGTACCAACATGTACACTGTGTAAAGAAAAGCTAATTTTGTGTGGTCAGGTTTTGCAGGCCTGTGGGAAGTCCTACCACCCATCCTGTTTCCACTGTGTGGTGTGCAGTCAGAGCCTGGAGGGTCAGCCCTTCGCTGTCGGAGCAGACGGCAGGGTTTACTGTGTCAGCGACTACCACAAGTGAGCTTCTCACACAAGCACCTGTACGAGTAGGCTACAACAACAATGGGCCGAACCCTTTGATTCACACGCCAGACAAAAGGTGGAACCAAACCCTCCCAGACAGATTACACACACAAGAAAAGTCACACCCAGAGCGACTTCACTGCTGAGTTTCTGTGACCTTTTTACTGAGACTTGTCCACGGTTTCAGGGTCAGAGCTCCTCCGTGTGCCGCATGCAAAGAGCCAATACTGCCAACAGAGGTGAGCTGAATCAGTCCTTTAATTAATGCCAATCAATACTTTTATTTCTGAGAAATTAATGCAACAGCTTCCCTCCATTTGTTGACTGTTTCCAGGGGTCTGCAGAGGCTATACGAGTGGTATCGTTTGATAGAAATTACCATGTAGAGTGCTACAGCGGTGAGGTCAATCTCATTTGAAGACCGGAGCAGGTTTTTTGGTTTCTGTTGATCTTGTTTTGTAAATGTATAAAAAGCAGATAAATCAATAAAGTCACTCCAAATAGATCCAGTGTCTTGTTTTGTGCTCTCTGGTTCTTATTAGTGTTGTGGTCTATATGATATGAAATTGAATAATGTACATGGCCAGCAAAGATAATTGAGAAACCCCAGAGGAAACTTGATGAAGCCCTGAGGATCCTGACAAACAAGTCTGACACTCTAAACTCTAGGAAGTACTGTAGGGTGCCTTTGGTCTTATATTTTAGTGCAATCACAACTATAAACAAAACATCACACAAATCTTGCCCAACAACATTTTATTTTGTGCCTTAATTTATTCCAATATTTTATTTGTATTTCCACTATACAGTTTTGCACTGCAGAGATATTTTATTGCCATATTTGTTTTATATTTTAATGATGTTGTAGGCTATATATTGAAATCCAATCCTTTGGTAACAAGCAAGCAAACTTTTATCAAATACCACCATCAGACTTGCAGTACGCCAACATGTTCTCTGTACAGTATGACCAAGATGAGTTTCTCCAATGGGAGACAATAAAGGATGATCAATCAATGAATCAATCAGTACGTGAGAAAAATAAATATTAACTCTATTAAATAAGCATAAGCCTCACCTTGCCAGCACAGACAGTAAGCAGGTTCAGCTCGTGGCTCAGCAGCGCCCCCCTGTGTTAATACTCGGTATTACAGAAACACTCCCGGAAGAAACTTGTGTTGTGAATGAACATAAACGTTGATTGAAATGGCGTCAGTCACGGTGCGAGGCTGGGCTCTCAGCGCCGTGTCCCTGCTAAACTTTGCATTTGTTTTCATATCCGGTGCGGACTTTATTAGGTTTATATCCTTTCGGGTAATTTACCACAACATCACCGGGGAGACGACGCTCTGTCAAGGTAAACGGCCGAGCAGTCAACGGCTGCTGCTGGCAGGAGACCAGGCGAGGCTAGCTAGCTTTTTGGGGAGCTGTTAGTGGAAGCTAACACTGGAGTCGGTACCATTATATTCAGCTTTAATGACGTCACATCTGTTATGACATGAATGAAATTGTGTTCTATAATGAGCAAACATACCTCAACTCGCCCATGTTAGTTCCTGTACACACCAAAGTCTAAATATCTGTAAGAGGAGTTAAAGAGTGAGTTGATATTACGCCTGTGTACCAGCAGGGGTCATCAGTCGGCAGAGCAGCATACTGTTAATCTGAGGGTCGCAGGTTCGAGCCCCACGTTGGGCGGACAATTTTTAGTTCGTTCATTAGTTCTGTGTTGTCAGTATGAATTAATGCATCTTCAGACAACAACAATAACACATTCCAAGACCTTGTAGTGTTTTATAACGTTTATTTTGCCTGAACAAACAGTAAAATATATTCATGGTACAGTGAAACTCTGTATGTTTACTGCTTGAGTGCTTGAAAACTGTGTGTGTGTGTGTTCTCACTGCCTTTGTGGAGAACAGTGTTATTAGGACATAATTAATGAGTTACAATGTGTAAAAAGAAACTTCAGTCAGTGTGCCTACTGCAGAACCAAACCAGTTGTTTTAGTTTGGGTATTCTTTTCTGACATGATTTATTGATACTAGGTAACAGTATGCAGTATTTGTTTTTGTACTCTACACATATAAACCAACTTTTAATTATTTTCTAGTTTTTGTAAGTCTTAATAAGCTACCTTAAATGTTTTTTTAATGACTATGTTTTAAACGTACAATTTGTAAGAAAGGGCGGCACGGTGGTGTAGTGGTTAGCACTGTCGCCTCACAGCAAGAAGGTACCGGGTTCGGGCCCGGGGCCTTTCTGTGTGGAGTTTGTATGTTCTCCCCGTGTCTGTGTGGGTTCTCTTCGGGTACTCCGGCTTCCTCCCACCATCCAAAAACATGCATGGGGATTAGGTTAATTGGCTAATTTAAATTGACCGTAGGTGTGAATGTGAGTGTGAGTGGTTGTCTGTCTCTATGTGCCCTGCGATGAGGTGGCGACTTGTCCAGGGTGTACCCTGCCCCCTAAGACAGCTGGGAGAGGCTCCAGCCCCCCCGCGACCCTACGAGGATAAGCGGTAGATAATGGATGGATGGAATTTGTAAGAAACCTCTAGTCAGGGGAGAGGGAGAGGGGAGACACCGCTCTACAGTAATTTGAAAGTGATTGCAGTACCAGTTTTGGCCACAATCCTACATACGGTTCCTTTAATGCTCTATACAAACATGATTCATAACAGTATTCAAAAGTAACTGTCGATCAGATATTTAAGAGACCTCTCTCCTCACATCATTTGCCCACACCTCAGACTCCATACCATGGTCGGAGGCTCTGCGGGACAGCTCGGTCCTTGGGTCTCTTGTGGTGGATCTAATGCTGCTGGCTCTCTTCATCACGCAGCACAGTCTGCTGGCCTGGTCTCCTGTCAAACAGGCCCTCCAGTCAGTACTGGGGCCCCTGAACAGGATGGCCTACTGCTTCTCCACTGCACTAGTGCTCCAGGTACAGCACAGACAGTTAAAGTGGAACATGTCTTGGACTTGGTTTGCCTGCACCACTCATTCATTTTCTTTGCCTCTGTCTTAGATCTTGATGCGTTACTGGCAGCCGGTGACTGGTGCCCCCTGTCTGTGGTCAGTGCGTCATGCACCCTGGAGCATCTGGTTCCCTCTGCTCTGCTTCAGCCTGCACTTCCTCTGCTGGGCAATCATCTGCAGCATCCTCATGATCTTTGACTTTTCTGAACTGTTGGGCATCAAGCAGGTAACTTGTCAATATTATCAGTTTTATTAGCTTTTTTAGGGTATTTCTGCCTTTTATGTGATACTTTGATTACTATTCTGTGTTTACAGGGACAAGCTGTCAGAATTGAAATTTGAACCCCAAATAAATATGTTTTTCATACCAGACAAACCTCATCGGGTTCAGATGAAAACATTAAGCGGGTCAACATTTCTGTTAATTCAACAACCAGCCAATTCAGCTCCACTTCATCAGGAATTGTATTCCTCATTTTGATTTGATGGATAAAAGACAACATTATATTAAAAAAAAGATTGGACTGTGTGTAGTAGGGAGTGTTTAATCTGTCTCAGTGGTGATGAAAACCTCTAAAATTGTGTAAATAGTTTTGACTTGTTATCGGTGCTTAACCTAATTTGTCCCTCTCACCCTCCACTCTCCTCTCTCAGGTGTATTACGACTGTCTCGGTTTAGGGGACCCCCTGTCTCATAAGTCACCTGGTGCCCAGCGCCTCCTGTCTCACCTCCGCCACCCGGTGTGCCTGGAGCTGGCGGTGGTGCTGTGGTTCCTGCCGGTGTTGTCCCTGGACAGACTGCTGCTGGCGGGGACTCTGTCCACCTACCTGGCCCTGGCACACTCTCTGGACAAACAGGATTTAGCATACCTCTGCTCCCAGCTTAAGAGCAAGCTGCACATCTTCGCTGAGCCGCGACGGGGCGACACAGACGCCAGCGAGCACAAGGAGAAGTGAAGCAGAAGTGTCCTCACTGCTGTGATGTGAAGCCGACTGCTGCCTTAATATTAACCAGAAATGATGTCCCAAAACTGACCTCGGCCATTTGTGCTAATGCCAACCACTCAACTTGATAATGTATTTCTTTATTTTTTCACTCTATATGTGGTTTCAGGAAGGGAGACTTTTATTACAAAAGGAGATTTTATTCCCCTATTTCAAAACATATTTTTTATTTTCTAGAATCTGATTAAATTTGAATGTATTCAGAATATAGAGGGTTTTATTGCAAAATTCTATTTTCTATCCACAATTTAGCAATAAACCCCTCCATATGTGTCATTGTTTTACTACACTTTTGTTTGTCACATTGTGTATTTTATATGCTGTTACATTTCTTCTGCCACCTGCAGGTTTGCTTTGTTTCTCTACACTTTAATTTATAGTAACTATCCTTAAGAAGGAATGTCAGGCTGAGATTTCACACTGTCAAACAGCACAAATATGCATCTTTGTTTTTTGCAGTATGAAGTCATATCAGTAAAAAAAACATTTCTGAGACTGTGAATGAATTTCCTCAGTTATATTATGTTACAGGGGGAATCATCCACAGTCATATCATAAACTAAAAGTATATTCATTCTTAAACTTGCAAAATACTGTAACCTTTGATTTAACATGTATTGAATGCTAGTATTAGTTGTCTGCACTGTAATGACAGTAATAACTTTGAGTATTTTCATATTGAATAATGTAATAACCCGTATATGTGTGTGACATTTTATTTCTTATCTCTTATATCTTTCTCTAATTGTTAAAGACCAAAGCACCAGTTTGAGAAGCTGCTTTTTGTTCAGTTCTTTTTCAAAATTAACTTTTTCCTAGTCACTGGCATTTTCTTTACTATGAAATTACAAGATAATGCAAAGGATCAAACATTCAGTCGGCAGTTTATTAGGTACTCCTAGCTAAAACTACAATGGAGTCATATATCAACTGTGTGATTTTGTGAGATGTAGGCTAGTTTTTGAATGTGTTATTTTGAGCTACATCCAATGATTTAAAAACATTGGGTGGACAAAATAATGGAAACTCCTAACAGTATGCAGTACAACACAACGGCACCACAAAACTTCAGGCTCTAAGCTGATCAAGCATAACATTATGACCACTGACAGGTTGATTATCTCTTCATTATGGCACCTGCATATAAGGCATAAAAAGGACATTTAGTCCTCAAAGTTGATGTTAGAAGCAGGAAAAATGTCAGAGAGTCAAGATCTGAGTGAGTTTGACATCAAGAAGCAAACAGTGATGTCTAGAGGACTGGATCAGAGCAGCTCCAGATCTGCAGCTCTGGTGGGCTGTTCCTGGCCTGCAGTGGTCAGGATCTATCAAAAGTGGTCCAAAGAAGGACCAGTGGTGAACCAGAGACAGGGACATGAGAGGACAAGGATCACTGATGCAGGAGAGGAGTGAAGTCTGGTCCTGGTGGTCTGATCCAACAGAGCAGAGGAGTTAATGAGGGTGAAGATAGAAAGGAGTCAGATACTACAGAGCAGAGCAGTTGGACACAGGGTTGTTTTAGCAGAAAAAGGGGGACCATCACAATAATGTTATGTCTGATCGGTCTATATAATATAGGCTACTGAAATACTGCCTAAATAAACCTGCATTTATTTGTTTACACTAAGCTGACCTCTTTATCATGTTAAATCATCAAAATGTGTGTTTTTGTCTTTGTGTCATTGCTCTGTTGGGTGGGAGGACAGTTGCATTTTAAGTCCTGGCATGAGAAATGGAGTGAAAATTGTACTTTTTGGATTATAATGAGAGAGGTGGATGACTCCTGCTCTGCTCCCTCACACCCCTCCACCTCCATCTCCACCTCTTAGCAGGACTGAGGGATGAGACGGGGGTAGGGGGGTGTTACCCGGTCAGACGGCTCTGCTCTTTAAACGCCTTTTCTCCGGTCCGACAATATGGTGTGTGCCACTAAACTCTCCTGACGGAATTTAATGTTATTATCGGATTACAGTGCTGCCGCTCTGGGGCTGGAAATATTTACTACTATCCACGACGGAGGTGTTTTCATGCTCTGATGGACAGTCGGGTCGAGGACTGATTAGACATCTTTTTATAAAAACACACTCGTTTTGTCAGCAGCAGACTAATCTGTTAGTTTTTGGCGAATGTGATTTGCCGTCGAGGAGTGGAGCGCATTACGCACAGCCAAGACGCACGAGTGGAGATGATAACTGTACAGTCGAAGCGGATATACTGACATCTGTGGGTGTTTTTTGGTGAGTTTAATTTAACTCTTTAATCATAAATAGGCTATAACATTAAAGTACACTGTTATTTTCTGTGTGCTTAATGCGCTAAAGTAATTTTAATGAAGTTTATTATTTTATTTTGTGTGAAATATGACAGACTCAAAAAAGTTAGACTTGAGGTAAACTGCTTGGTAAATGTCCCTTGATTCTTCTGCATTGATCTGCATCTTTCTATATACTATTAAAAACTGAAACTTGAACTTGATATTACACCAAGTGTTAAACAGTATGTCCTTAAAGAAAAGTGTGTACCTAAACATGATTGTTAGAGAGAACTGATTTCAATGCATCAGTTCCTTATTTTCAGACAATTCCCAGAGGCTCCAAAGAAGAACGACAACCATCTTGTCCAAAACCTTCTCTGTTATGTCTGTCTCCTCTCTGCCGGAATGGAAGCAACTCCTGCTGGAGAAAAAGAGGAGAGAGGAGGAGGAGCGAGAGAGGAGAGAGAAAGAGGAGGAGAAGAAGTTTGCCAACATGCCTGCCTGGAAGCGAGGGATCATCCAGCGGAGGAAGGCAAAGCAGGACAGCTTAGGTGACCGGGAGAAGGAGAGAGACATGTGTCTGCTGCAGGTGGATGTTAGATCTGCTTCTGACGGTCTGAGTGACACGGACAGCTTTGTGACGGTCAATTTGGGAAGTGAAACATCACTTAGTCCAGATGCGGGGCCGTGGCTGGAAGGAGACCTCAAAGTGGCGAGTCAAGTGTCTTTAGAAACTATTGTTCCAGTCCATGAAAACCCTTTTATTCGCACGCAGAGTGCATGGAGGAAGGGCAGGGATGCAGAAGGAGGGAACGAGGCAGACGTTAAGGAGAGGGAGAAAGACAAATTGAGTCCCAGGGGTCAAGATGGGGAGTCAGGAAGAGGAAGAGACATCGAGCTTAAAATAGAGAGATTCAGAGATGCGAGTGAGGGGCGGGAGAAAGAGAGGAGCAGGGACAGGAGTCAAGGAAGAGAGAGAGAGAACAGCAACCAATGGAAAGACCGGGAACTCCTCAGAGTAAGAAAAGATGAGGAGGAAAAAGAAACAGATCCAATGTCTGGTTCGTTTTCTCCCCACGTCCCTTGTCTTCGTACCATCCGGGCCGACAACATCATCATCATTGAGCAGGAGAGGAAAACCATCGACGAGAGAAGGAGTAGGTGGAAGGAGACAGAGAGGGAGAGGCCAGAGGAGGACCATCAGGGCCATAGAGGGATGAAGATGGACTTGAGGGAGATCCTAGCTGGAGGAGGGAGCATCACTGAGATCCGAGCCTCCGAGGTTCTGATCATAAAACCCTCAGCAAGCCCTGAAGAAAGGAGTCCAGAGAGGGGAAGAGGAGGGAAAGGTTTGGGTAGAGAAGATGGAGAGGTGAAGTGCAGCGTGGATGGACGGAGGGAGAGTTTGGGCAGGGATCTCAGAACGGATATGTCCTGGCTGAGAGACAAAGAGAAGGAGAGACCGTGGGGCCAGGCGACTGTTATTAAAGACGACAGGAAGGACAGCTTGGATGATAACGTGTTTGTTGACAGAGGAGGACGGGTCAGCCAGCTGGTGAGTAAATTTGGGCAGCACCCCAAACCTCCATCTCGATCCAAAAGCTCTGATAACTTCCTCCGACCCGGGAGAAAAAAATACTCTGGTGATGAAGATGATCAACAATCTGAGGCAGACTGGAGGAACATGCTGCTGAAAGGTGTGCCCAAACGCTCATTTAGCTTCTCCGATCGTGTCATCTGTGGTAAGGAGAATGGCCTAGATGACAATGGGTGTCATGAGAGGAAAACACGTGAGAGGGTACATTCAGACAGGAGTGTAGCGCCGTGGGTGGACGTCACCAGCTTAGAGAAGGAAACCACAGCAAAGATCAAACTGGAGTCCCCCTGGCTTTTAGATAAAGATGGGTTTGGAAAGCACAGAGACAGACATTTAAGAATAAAAGATGAAAAGGGGGCACAGAGGAGGAACGATGCAGAAATGTGCATCTCCATCCAGCAGAGGGGCGAAGTTAAGAAAGCAGAGCCCATCGACATGAGGGCTGCGGAAAGGCCATGTGATACTGATGGGGATGAGGGGTTCACGGTGGCTTCAGTCAAAAACACAGAGGGCATCTCTTTTGCGAGAAGAGTTGCGATCAAACAGGAAGGGAAAACAAGAACTGAAAGGGATGTGAAGCTGCACACAGGTGAGAAAAGTTTAGAAAGGGAGACGAATGCAGAAAGAGATTCGGGGGGACAGATTGAGGTGCAAGTTTGTGACAAAAAGGTGTCAGAGGAGGGATTCAAAAGCACGATCACACCTGGGAATTTGCAGAAGAGCCATGTCGAATCAGCTTTCACAGAGTGCTCTGGTCTACTCTGTGCTGTCTCAGATAGAGTCAGAGACCCCCACACAGGGCCCGAGTGGAGTGGTGCAGGACCACAAGGGCCTCACCTAATACACTCTGTTCTGTCCCAACACACAGAGGAGCTTATAAGCAAAATAGAGAAAATAGGAGACACAACAGTTTACAGCAATGAGAAAGGAGAAAGAGCTTATAAGGCTGTGTATGACCTGCCCAAAGGATCAGATCAGGGTGAAGTGACCCCCAGATCCCCAAAAAGGACTGTGCCCATGGGGATCCCCCCAGGCCCTCTAGAGATTCAAATCCCCAGAAGTGTGTTTTATGTTGCTGAAGAAATGGCGGAGAGGAAAAGGGCTGTGGGTCAGACCGACGAGGGGCAAGACTGGGAAGGCGGCAAAGGGGTTGAAAGGAGGGACAGCTGGAGGATTGGAAAACCCCTGAGCCGTGTCGAGTCCCTGCGAGAGAAAATCAGACAAAGAGAGCTGGAGAGGCTGAAACAGACACAAGGTGGAGGAGGTAGTGAAGGTGCAGAGATAAACAACATCCAGACAGCTGGGGACAGGCCTGACGAGAGGGGAAGTGAACTAGAGAACGATTGGGAAGCTGCAGCTCTGACGCGGAAGAAGCTGCTTGAAGCGGAGAGGGGACAGGAAGACGCAGCGGCACAGGCATCCGAGGCTGCGTTTGACGTCACACAGGAAGTCAGCGTGTTGAAAAGCTGCTGTCAAATTCCTGTTTCTGTCCCACACTCACAAGCCATCAGAGGAGAGGAAGTCACAGACGGGTATGCCACTGTTGCCTCCGAAGTTATCTATGACCAGATATCTGACGATGAAAACGACCCCCTGAAACATGTGGAAGAAGAGCTGAGGCGCCATAGGGCTCAACACCAGAACAGAGACGAAGAAAGGGGGGAGCAGGAGGAGGAAGAGGAGCTCTCAGAGGAGGAGGTAGAGGAAAACACATTGCCTCTCAATCCTGTGCAGTCTCTCTCCCCTTTGTCGCCTCACCCCAACACCCTCGCAGCCATGAGCCGGATCTACAACTTGGAGACCGTTGGCTCCAGGTCGGGCTTGTGTCTGAGAGAGAGGACTGTGGACATCCCATCAGTGCACCTTGTTAAAGTGAGGCCTCTCATGTCAAATGCACAGCAGGAGGACAGCAAAACACTCTCAGGTGAGGACATTAGCGGGGTTCAGACAATACAACAACAGATAGAGCAGTTTCAGCTGAAAGAGCAGGAAAAGTCGAGTTTGTCACCAAACACCCTTCTTAAAGACAGAGAGACGGGGCAGCAAAGCCCCAGAGGAGCGTTGAAGCACCAGGGAAAGGGTGACGCCAAGACCACAGAAAAAGACCAGGAAGTGTCTGAATCTAACCCCAAAGCGTCCCCTCTGTGTGTTCTTTCTCCAACGTCTCAGCTCAAACAATCAAATCAAACTGCTGCTGTCACCCCCTCACTTCTCAGGAGCCAATCCCCTGACAATATCTTGAAACCCTTGGATTGCGCACCGACTCCGGCACCCTCCCCCAGCTCCCCATCTCCTGCCCAGTCTCCCAGCATCTCTCCATCTCCAACCCCATCACCCACGCTCTTCACCATCAGGAGTGCCTCTGGAGGCCACGTGAAGAGAGGCACCACCTTCACAATCACACCAAAAAAGCCTGCCGGAGGAGGCGGGGTGACGGGGTCCACGGCAACAGGGTCAAAACCTCCAAAGACCTCATCTCAGCAGGCCCAGACGACCTCCGCTGTGGCCCAGCCAGCGAAAAAGAAGTACCCCACAGTGGAAGAGATCGAGGTGATTGGTGGATATCAGAATCTGGAGAAGTCCTGTCTGGTCAAGAACAGAGGGACGCCGAAAAGGGTGAGTGGGAATCTTTTGTTTGCCTCTCATTATCCTCTAACCTTACAATTACTGGCACCAAAAAACAGAGAAATGATTAACATGGGATGGATTTCTGTTGTCATCAGAGGTGGTTCAGAGGGCATCACCTCGTCGCCAGAATCCCCTCTATCTCTCTCTGGGAGAACATCCCTTCTGATTGAGAAGTACGATCGCTGGCGCCGTCTTTAAGCCGGTTAAAGCCTTATCAAGCACGACATCTTGATTCTTAGCCATAAAATCCTGGAGTGATCTGCTTTGCCATTTGCCTCCTCTGAGGTCTGATTCTTTGCAGACTTTTGACTTTTACCCTATGATCACAATTTCACCATACATATTTTAGTGTGGCCAGCAGCAGAAATTACATATTTTTTGGACGTTTATGGTGTATCACTGAAAGACCACAAAAAGACGGTGAAAGCAAACTGCTCCTTTCTTTTTTTTTGCTAAAATCAGGGTAATTATAAGTGTGATGTGAAAGGAGAGGGTTAGGGTTAGGGTTTGCTATAGGAGCCCGTAGTTTGTTTAGGCTTCAGCAGAAATGTTGCAGGCTTCAGTGGAGACAGAAAAGTTGAGTAGGAAACCACAACGACAGTTTGGTTTGTCTGCCTACCTATCATTACATACAAGACCTCACTGATATTTACAGTAATTCAGTCTGAGCAGCGTCAACTCAAACTAAAGACAGGAGTCAAAGGTCATATTGAGACTTCATGTGCATTTTTTAAAAACTTTTTCTGAACCCAGTCCTTGTTTGTGAAAGAGTGGAAGAGGAACTCCTATGTAATAAAGGGAGCACAGCAGAAATACAGTTTTGTCCATGCTCTCTTACACCATCCTTGTGGTGATTAGTCTGGCTGTATTTACATGTCTCTCCTGACAGCCTTTTTTCCATGTCAGAGTTGGTAATTTCCCCAGTTGACTGCTTCCTTGTCCCCTAGCACCAATTCTGCCATTTTTGTTGAGTCAGCGCTCCCTTCCTCTCAGACAAATCTCTCTTTGTATCTTCTTGGCTGTTTCCTAGCGGGGGTTTGGTTTGTTAGACTGCAGTCTTGGCAAACCGTGCTGACCCTCTGCTGCACGGCTCAGTGTTGCAGACAGCAGGCCTCTGACTGTTCGCTTGATGTGGGTGAATTGGAAAGAGAAAGAGGTGCTGCAGAAAGATGTAAAAATATCTCTAAGTTGGGCTAGAAAATGACGGTTAAACAGTCACACTGAGAAGATTAAAGGCTTCTCATTTGGTCTAACAGAAACTCCTGTCACACTGCATGTTTTTGCTCACTTCCCCTTTCAAACTTCTTCACTTCCTCTGAACGAGAGACATGGCTCGACACGAGGAAGTGATGCGGCGGCCACTTTTAAATCTCCAAATGCGACTCAGACAACCATCTGTTTCAAAAGATTGATCGATGGGAGAGTGAAAGAGAAACCAGGGCTGGGTGTGAATTTCCTCGGCTCTCGCTCGGCCATCACTGTGACCTCTAATTAAATAAACAGTCACTTATCGATAAGCTCAGGCCTCTTTAGCTGCAGTGAGTGTCCACTTCACTGCGGTGATTCTCTGACCACCTGTCGCTTCTCGGTGATGCCCTTCAGACTGTTTGACGTCAGACCTTCCCTCCCCCATCTGAACCTGTGCCATGATGTCACAGAGGGGCGTGACCTGCCTGCTCCTCGTCTTCCTCCTCCTTCAGTTTCTTCACGTGTGCTTCTTCATCTTGGACTGTCGTTGTATGACTTTCGTTCTTTTCTGTCATGTCAGATAGAAACTTCAACTTCCAGCATCCCAAACAAGCCACATTGAACCCACGGGAAAATACTCATGAAAATATTGTCTTCCTGCTAAAAATGTCCCTCTTATTCTGCTACTCTCTCAGTTTCTGTCCCTCACCCAGCGCCTCTGCTGCCCTGTTGTGTCAGCCCCAGTTAATCGGGTTCAGGGTGGGAGGATTAGCCTGCTGTTCCTTAGCATGATTCGCCATGGCCTCTCTAATGCAGAGATACTGTACCTGTAGATAGCCGTTGTCAGGGTGAAGCAGCGGTAACTCATATAGTGTGCAGAGTGATGTCCAGGCTGCTTCCAGATCATGTGTGTCTGCGCTGCTGGGTGTTGTTTACTACTGTATTGTACTCATCTGGGCTGTTATTATAAGACACACTGTGACTGTGACCCATCGGCCTGTTTCCTGTCAGGCTGACCTTTGGGTAAACGAGCGTCAGTCCACGCTCGTTCTCCAATGCAAAACTCTGATGCTGCTGATGTGATGTTTGTATCTGTCCCTGGATAACAAATAAGTTAGAGGATGAGGTGTTTAGTCAGTAAGTACTCTCCAGAGGGAGTATTTCTGCTGTGCTAAGCCTCATGCTGTCAGTTAACATTACACTGACAGAGCACAAACAAGCGCCTCAAGGCTTTGGCCATGTAAGCACATATCGGGGGGGGGAACCCTTTGGTACAGCTAGTTTTCTTGAGCTGTGTTTTTAAAGCAACCATGTGTGTCACTCAGAGCAACAAATAAAAGGTTATTAATGCAGACTTGTAAAAGTAAAATAACTCTCTTTACTTGTGTTTACAGGGAAAGGTGTGTTTTGATGAGGACCAGCTGGAGCAGGTATGTGAGTACCCATCAGAAACCTCCATGCTGGTGTGCACCCCCTACCCTCAGGACCTGTGGAGGCAGCAGGGGGAGGAGGTGCAGGAGGAGGAGGCCATGGTGGAGGTGTCTGTGAACACAAGGAAAGCAGTAGGAGGGGGTCTAAGAGTGGGTCAGTGTCACCCCCTTCTCAAAAGACACAACGTGTGACGAGTGAGATTATTTTTCTGTTCATAATGTCTCTGTGGTGTTAACTTTCTGCTTATTTTCACTGTATATCCTTAAATTATGTCTGGCAACAGCATACTGTATCTGTATGAATTTCAACAAATCCCAACAAAAATCAACAATAAATTATTGTATTTCTTGTGAAGCCAAATCCAGCTTTAGTGTATTTCCCTGCACCATACAGTAGAGCTCTATATCAACACATCAGTGGGCCACACTGTTTTATTGAGCAATGGCACAAATAACGTGGGGTGGCACACGTGGTGTAGTGGTTAGCACTGTCGCCTCACAGCAAGAAGGTACTGAGTTTGATTCCCAGCCCGGGGCCTTTCTGTGTGGAGTTTGCATGTTCTCCCCGTGTCTGCGTGGGTTCTCTCTGGTACTCCGGCTTCCTCCCACCATCCAAAAACACTCATGGGGATTAGGTTAATTGGCTAATTTAAATTGACCGTAGGTGTGAATGTGAGTGTGAGTGGTTGTCTGTCTCTATGTGTCCTGTGATGAACTGGAGACTTGTCCAGGGTGTACCCTGCCTTTCACACTAAGACAGCTGAGATAGGCTCTAGCCCCCCTACGACCCTATGAGAAGATAAGCGGTAGATAATGGATGGATGGATAATTGATCAGTGGTTATGAATTGGCCACAGTGCCACACACGGTGGAGAAATGAGAAAGAACTGGGAGACAGTCATAGTAGCTCTCCAAACTTATTTTCTGACAGAAGAAGCTAAATGTTCAGCATAGTTAATAGCTAAACTACATTAGGTTCCTCCATTTTAGACTCTTGTCTTTTCATGGGATTTGTTGACAGTAAGAAAAATCTGGATTAGCAGTGGGTTAGTGGGTTGGTAAAGTGGGCAAACTCAACATGATAAAGTCTAGAAATCTCAACATTGGATGTAGAAATGAAGAGTTCGGTAAGAATGGAGTAGTGCATAAATTGTGGAAACCTGCAAAAACTCCCATGAGACTCGCTCGAACATGGAAGTGCTTATGGATAGGTATGATGTCAGCTCCAAAAATAAAGCAGAATAGAAATCTTAGATCCACCTTATTTACCTCCCATCTCATCTCTCTCTCTTCCAGATGAGTCTTGCCCTCGGTAGAAGCCAGTCACCTTCGCCAAAACTGCCCGTTTGACGAGATCACCCAACATTTTGTTGGGTGATATTTTGTGATTTTTGCCATTATTATTTTGTCATTTTGTTCAATCTGAATTGTTGAAGTGAGTGTTTTGTAATCCTCGTGGTGTTTTGTTTTTATGTAGCATCAGGATGAATGAGTGCTGTGTAAGAAATGTGATACATGCAGTAGCTGAACTTCATTGTGTTTACTGGAGAAAATATTTCACCTGGTTTTATTTGATTTTCAGGGAAATTGAGGGACCAATGTGAATGTATGGTATATACATATAATAAAAGCCCCTCAGGTGTGCACTGTTGGGATGAAGGATCACTTGTCTATGCAATATACTGATAAAATTTTATTTTGTAGGTAATATATTTGATAGTTTCTTTTATGTTAATTGTCCATATATTTAAGTTTGCCTCAGCACAGACAGTGATGTTTATATCATCTGGTTTCATGTGCCTGCTGGATTTGCCCATACAGATGAATCAGTATATATATATATATATATATATGTGTGTATATTTGATTTTTCTTGTCTGAAGCCTTTTTTTGGAAAAGCCTCGTCTCAGCGGGTGTTGAACGTTGCAGGAACAGCGCTTGTGTGATGTGTACAGGGAGACTTTTAGAGGTCTTCTGGGGTTAAATAGCCTTACTGTTCACAGTGACAGCTCTGTCCTGTTGATGTGTATGGATATTATGGATATAAGTAAACATGTTAACCTTCCATTTTTTTGTTGTAACGTTGAGGCGGACAGAACAGTTTGAGTGAAAGTTTGAGAGGAAGATGGGTTTTGACTTCATAGACAATCAAAAGAATTTGAAGCTGAAATTCATCATATTACAGCTGCTATCTGACTTTGGGCTGTATTGCATTTACATTTATTGTTAATTAATTGAGAAAGAATATTTTTTCTATGATGGTTGAAGAAGTTGGCTTCAAGAGAATAAAATACATATCACTGAAAAGAGTTTCCTCTTTTATTTGTTAACAGTACAGAGAAGCTTTTTCTTCATTTAATCAATGATTGTGTCATATATATTCTAGATATATGAAATATACTGAAACAGGAAGTCAATTCTACCTTGAAAACAAAACAAAGAAGCAAGTTTACCACAGTGTTTTCAACAGCTTTCATTAGCATCACATGAGCTTCCTCTACCAATGGAGTTTTTTCCCCCGAACGCTTAATATAAAGCTTAATATAACTCTTATATTAAGAAATATATTTTTGTATATACTTTTTGAAATTGTGGGATTAAAGCAATTTTTTAAGTCACCTATAACTTTTGTAAACTTTTGTCTTATGCTAAGTGTCACATTTAAGAAAAGGGGAAAAAACTGTTAAGACTAAGAGATAGTCTGGTTGTTCAGTTCCCATTGGCAGGAAATCTAATCTAACATGGTTTATAACACTCCTAGCATTATACCCAAATAAGGAGAGTTTTATTAGTTATTGCCATGTACTGCATACTGTCTTGTGTATTATTGTTTTGTGTTTTTTTTTAACATTGTACTTTTTTGTCAACATTGTAAAATATCGTCATAAAGTGGTTTAATTTAGTGAGTCCCCTACGCTGCACCATTTTGAACAGGTGTGAGGTATTTCAAGCTACATTCACCTTTTTATACCCAAATTTGAGCCAGAACACTGGCCGTCTGTGAGAAGTCAGAAATGAATCAAAAATAAAATACAACCATTGAAATACATTTTTCTGTTCAGGAATGACAGGAAATAACAAGTCTCAATTGTCATCTCAATCAACAATAATGATAAGGATTTTTTTTCAGCTAAAAAAAGAACAAATATATTGTAATAATATAATATTTAATAATTAAATATATAATAATAATATAATATTTTGGCCTTTATGTAGACCTTACCTTACTTATAACACAGTATTACAGTGTGGTATCACAGTATTGCAGTATTACAATATTGTAGAATTACGTTATTACATTGTGGTGTTAAGACTTTTGCTACTAGAGTAAAGGAGCTGAGTGCTTCTTCTTCTTCTTCTTCTTCTTCTTCTTCTTCTCCAGGTGTAACAGCGACCCCCTGTGGATAGCTGTGGTACTGCATGTGTCGTTCAGAGGCTGTGACGTTGCTGTTTACAGAAATACTTGTACGTCACCACGCAGGCAGTCTGGTAGCGTCTCTTCAGTCTACATAGACCACATAGTCAACAGTCTACACAGTCTGGGAGTGTTTGCATGCTGCAGGGCTGAAGGCAGAGAAACACTGATGTTTTCCCTCTAGCACTTTCTTTGCTCTCACAGCCAGCATGGAGCACAGGCGGTAGGAGGATCCTCTTCTGCTTCCGTCTGACCACCTCACTTTGTGGACATCGTGCTCAAAGTTTTCTCGACATAAAGGCGAAGCTGCTTTTTGCAACACAGATGCGACGCAGGCTGGATGTTTGACCGTGAGGAAACATGATCATGAGGAAGATTCAAGCAGGAACCTGCAGAGCATGGCTGTGTCGGGTGAGCTGGTTTCAGTTCGAGTTGAGAGAGTCGAACTGTTGACCTTTTGGTTTTTATCAATTCCCACATTGTGATTATTACAGCAACGTGGCTGTTAGCGAGTATGAGCAGCTGATCATGTTTCCACAGTCAGATCTTCCACACTTCCTCTTTTGTTACACCCTAGTCGTGCCCTGCTTTTATTGGCATCCAGTCAAACTTTCATAGAAGTCATAGCAGAGTGCTGACAGCAGAGCTGCTGCAGCACTCTCACACTATAACAAAAATACCATGATACGTTCATTATATTTAGTTTTTTTTATTTCATGTAAGTTCTGCAGAAATATAAACATCACTTAACTGATACATTTATTTATATTTTATCTTGGTTCTGAAGAAATATAAACATAACTATAACGTTTCCCTCTTCTTCTTTCCAGGTTTCACTGAGGCAGCAGGAGATGTGTTTCTCCTCCTCCTCCTCCTCGGTGCCTCCTCAGCCGGTGCCTCCTCTGGTCCAGACCCTGCAGGGCTACCTGAGGGCCCTGGAGCCGCTGCTGCCCCCAGAGGAGCTCAGCCACACCCGCAGGATGGTGCAGGAGTTCGGCCGGCCCGGCGGCCTCGGAGCGCGGCTGCAGGATGGTCTGGAGAAGAGAGCCAGAAACACCAAAAACTGGGTCTGTGTCTGCTCTGGAGCGTTGTGGGATGTGGGGCAGGTGTTAAGAGGAGGTTGATATGGATGTGTTTTAAAACAGCTGCTGCCAGAACTTCTCATGTCAGGGACCATTAAACCACAGACCATCTGATACAGTGTTTTAGTGTATGCAGCCCAGTGCTGTAGTCTACGTGATACGCAGGTATACACCATATACCTATTAGAAAGTGTCCTGAATCACTGTGTAACTGCTACAAATCTACAAAGATATGTATCAGCATGGATTCTAGGGGCCCAGAGAGGCCCCTAATACAATTATAGTACTGACAATATAATATGACACTCAGTAATAAACATGCATGTATTTTATTTACAATGTATTGGTAACATTAAGTTTATTTGTTTGGAAACATTTCTCAACATCCCCCCTCCCTCCATTTACTAAACTCAGACAGCCTGCAGAGTGCTAACTTTTCAGACAGTGAGTGGAGGAGGAGACGACAGGATGCCTCAAAAGGCAGTGAGTGAAAAAGAAAGGTTAAAAGGATCACACAGCACAGTCCCACCTATTTTTAATCATTCAACAGTGATTTGAGAGCAAAAGAATCACTTTTTTTGTAGTTATTTTACCACAACGAAATATATATACGACATTGTTCCAACATAAAAGTCCCAAAAAAGCTTCAAAATAAAGGCATTCAGCACAGACAGGCAGGATATTAACAAACGTTAATATAAGTGTTACACAATGTAGTTTATAGAACATCAAGACAAAGTAAAACAGATAAATGCAGTAATCTATGAAAAAATGTAGGTTTTGTGGAAAAATTTAACAGGTTTCTGAGATACTTTGCTAACAAATAAATGGGGCTGAAAAAAAAAAAACAACTGCTTTAAAATAGATCAGAAATGTTTACATTGAATGAATGAATCAGATTTCTCTGTCCTGCATATAATCTGCAGCAGAGTCCAAATGTCACATATATATATATATATATATTAATAGATGTATATTGAATGTCAATCCTGTGTGTGTGTGTGTGTGTGTGTGTGTGTGTGTGTGTGTGTGTGTGTGCAGATTGCTCCCTGGTGGGTGCAGTGGGCCTACTTGGAGAGCAGACAGCCGCTGCCTGTGCACTCCAATCCAGCCATCTCTCTGCCCAGGAGGGATTATAACGGCTGGAGGAGCCAGCTAGTGTGAGTCAACAACAACAACAACAACAACATGTACACACTGCAGCATCACAGCCAGACAAAACTGAAATATCTGTGAAAAAACAAAGTAAAATATCTGGAATTATAATCTGTAACATCCCAGAAAAATGGGAAAACACCCAGTGGTTTATTTTTTGGATTGATTAGCTGAGAGGAAACTCGACACCAAACTAAGTTCAGAGAAAATAAAGGCACAAAGTGCAAAAATTCATTGTTATCTAAGTTTAAAATGTGATCCTTTTTTTTCTGACATTCCTGAAAGTTCCCCCCATGATAATGTATAGTTCGAGGTGTACGCCTGTCACAGGTGTCACTGAATATGAACTTTTATGTTGTGCGCTGATTAATTCCCACCTGTGAACATTAAAACGAGAGCAAATAATCAACTGCGATCCGTAATGAAACAACATGTTTGTCTCCACTCAGGTTTGCATCCAAACTGATAGTAGCAGTTCTGGACTTCAAGGCCAAAATCAACACGTAAGTTTGACGCATCAATAAAGCAGTTCATTAATAAATCAGTCTACAGGTTAAATGCTATCAGAACAGTATATAATATTTCAGTATATTTTTACAGGTAGAGATATTCCTTGTACACTTTGCTGCTTAAAATGGAAAATACTGTTTTTTCAGAGTAAAAGTACTTGATGAGAGGGATCGTTTGCGAAGGAAAGAATGCATAAACTGTTGTCAATCTTTGTTCTAATACTCCAGCAACATTTGAATCTGTCACTAATTTCTATTTTTGTGCTGCTGGCTGCTGTCTAAATCTGTGTCTGGGTCTGTCCTCCAGCACTGCGTGTAACAGTATCTGTACAAAGACAACAGCTCACTGCTGAAGCATCTCTGCGCCGTTTTCTCTCTAAATATAAATTACAAAAGTCTGTTTAGTTTCCAGGTCAGGAATTTAGCATATTTATGTTAATCTGAAAGCATGTTACAGTCCTCATGATTTATTGCTACACCCAAAGTATTTTTGGCTGACTTCTGCTTTTCCTGGAGCTTTTTGGTGATTTTTCTCTCAGTATCTGAACGGTCTCTCCTTCCACAAACACACCAGTATCTGAACAGGAGATTCCAGGTCGTGTTCAATCATCAGAGAGCGAAGGAGACGGAGGAGAAGAAGCCTCCTGGATGACTTAAAGTCCAGCTGACTCTCTCTGGATTGAACATGTTGCTTTTCACTGCTCTGTGTTTATTCCTTTAGTTTAATTTCCTGTGTTTCAGTGGTCAGCTGCCGGTGGAGTACATGCGAGGGAAGCCTCTGTGCATGGAGCTCTACCCGCTCCTCTTCTCCTCCTGCAGGATCCCTGGACCTAAACACGACTACATCGCCCACTACGGCCGCTCCCGACGCTCGCCGACACACATCACAGTCGTCAGGAACTACCAGGTGAGACGACAGATGACGCTGTCGTAGTTTTCTCTCTTTTCTGCTTGTCGATTCATCAAGTTCAACAACATTGCTGGCGTGTTTAGTCTTGTGCAGTCACACCCTCTTTTTTTTTATTCTGCTGCCTGCTCATTTCTTTACAGCTAAACCAATTACAAACACACAGAATCCTCCAGTCACATGACACACAAGAGGCTCTTTTATTGGATAAGAGTTTCAGCAGCAGATCAGAGAGAAGAATCTGATCCCAGTGATCCTTTCACCTTAAAGACAAGCCTCAGACCTGTTCGTGCTCTTCATCTTTATTTCACCTCCTTTTGTCTTCATGTCAGATTCATGCCAATATATATTTATATACAAATGTAAAAGAAAATATTCACATTTGAAAGGCTGTGTGTGCTATATAAATAACTGAAGCAATGAATCTGTTATCAAAACAGATGTAGATTAATTTCCAGCTGATTAAAGGTGCTGTTGATAACATTTAGCCACCAGATGTCTCACCTAGTTTGAAGCCTTGTTGAAGTGAAACCAAATCAAATCAGAATATTGAACTCTTCCACAGAGATAAACTAATAATTCATTTTGGGCCAAAACTTTAAACTGATTAAACTAATCTGATGTATTATTCTTTTTAATGACATCACAACAAGTAATTAATCAACCCAGTAATTGTTGCAGATCTAAACCCATGTAGGTTCCCTAAATAATTAATCAATCATATCAGAAAATAATTGACTATGATGTCACAGAAAGAGTGTGTTTTGTCAAAAAAAATATCAGTTGGCTATTATGTAGAGTGAGAAAATGAGCAGAAATTCATATTGGCACTTTTTGGTCATTTTTGCTTAAAAAATGACCTACAATTGAATAATAAATCAAAAGAGTTACTAATTGTTACCAATAGTGTCTGCAGATCAGCTGGTGTTCAGTTTGGTGGCTGTGGAAGAGGATAAATGAATCACTGTGAACACAACATAAGCTGACAGTAACAGCACGTCAGCACGAAACACAACAGCGTGTTTAGGTCATGTGACACCCAACAAACATGGCCTCCTGTTTCTCTGCTAGTTCTTCCAGCTGGAGGTTTACAACAGCGACGGCTCACGGATGACAGAGAGTCAGATCCACTCCCAACTGCTGAGGATCAGGTCTCAGTCCTGGAAGACGGACAAAGAGCCGATGGGCATCCTGACCAGCGAGCACCGTCACACCTGGGGAGCGGCCTACGACAGGCTGCTGAGAGGTAGATCACACCTCCACATACTGTACACCACAGACAGTGGACGAGGCATTCACTGCTCATCCAGACACACTACGGTCATTTCCTGTTACTGCTGGAACTGCTCTTTGATCCTTAGTGCTTTGTTTAATTTCATGATACTATTATGTTCAAATAGCATCAAATAGCTCCCTGCTGGAGCACAGAGGCTCTTTGTTGATGCACGGAAACATCTGTAACCCAGCTAAATGAGAAGAAAAGAGAAAATCCAGACAGGCTTTCTGCAGAAACATTAGTGAGTGATTAGTTTTGTTTGGGTCTATACATGTTTCTGTATATTATACCTTTAATCATACATGTTTTTATTAGCAATCGCTCTGTACTTATTGTGTACCAGCAGATATTTTTAATGATTCATCACATAGTGATTGTTGTTGTCAGCTGTTAAATGAATCCGCAACTATTTTGATGATCAATTAATCAGTTTGAGTATTTTTTTTTCTAAGAAAAAAAAAGAAAATGTGAATATTTTGTTTTCTTCACTCCTCCATGTCACTCAACTGAATATCTTTGTGTTTGAAGACGTCCTATTGGGAAACTCTGATCCACATTGTTCACCATTATCTGACATTTTATAACCCAAATAACTAATTGATTAATGAAAAAACGATTGATAGTTGCAGCTTATATACAGAAGGAGGTATGGCACTGATCAGATCATTTTAACACTCAGAATTGGACTTATGTGTTTTTTTGGTTCTTCTTTTTTTGTGACTCAGATAAACTAAACAAGGAATCGGTGCGGCTGATCGAGACGGGACTTTTCTCCTTGTGTCTGGATTCTCCGGTCATGAGGATATCAGATGAAAAGTACGCACATAAACAACCTTGTCCTCTCTCTTCACCTCTTTACCTTATAATCCACACTCTAGTATTTCTGTGTTTGCCAAATATGTTGTGCAATCCTGTGTGTGTGTGTGTGTTCAGATATCATTGTGCTGTCTGTTGACATTTAGTCCTGAAGCAACAAAGTACGTTTGTCACTTCCTCCATTTGAAATGCCATCACAGTCACCACATGTTGGCTGTCCTGAGTATTTGTATTTATAATATAGTGGTGGAAGAAGTACTGTCGGAACTTGTGTAGAAGTAGAAATACCATTCTCTAAAATTATAAGTTCAGAAATATGATGATCAGCAAAATGTACTTTAAGTATCAAAAGCCAAGGTCCTCGTTATGTAGAATGGCAGGTTTTTAAAGTGTTGTAGGAGGCTCTGTCTCTAAAAGTTCGTTCCATCTTCCATTGACAGATATGCCAGCCGCAAGGCAGCGCAGATCCTGCATGGAGGCGGGACGTTTTCCAACAGTGGCAACCGCTGGTTTGATAAGACTCTGCAGGTGAGCAGCAGCAGTAAGTTCACACGGGACACAGGAAAGATGACATGAGACGCAACAGGCTGACTGTCATCTGTGTTTGACCAGTTTGTGGTGGGTGAGGACGGCTCCTGGGGTCTCCTGTACGAACCAGCCACAGCCGAGGGTCCACCCATAGCAACGCTGCTGGACTACGTCCTGGAGCACTGGTGAGATGAAGGGTTAATGAGGAGAGACGTCATCACATCCTGACACACTGTGACGTTTCCTCAAAACGCGCTGCTGGATGATGTAGTGATGAGTATATAAGTCCTGCAGAAAGTGTTTTTTTTTGTTGTTTTTTTTTTAAGCCTGGACCAAGTTAAATTTAGACTCTGCTGACAAGAAAAAAAAACTGCTGTCCACGTATCTGTTGGCTTTAAATGTGTCCTGTTGAAGCCAAACTCTGTTTACTTTCAACCTAAACCCTGATTGTTACTAGAATCTTTACTCTCACAATCCACACACAGGTGTAACAGTGTGTTCAATGAGACATAACTAGATTTACTTTAGAGTTTAAGCACAACCTGACACATTTCTACACTCATTTGATGCTTTTGTCCAAAGTGACCAATGATATTAGTGTGTATATATATATATATATATATATATATATATATATATATATATATATATATATATATATAGATATATATATATAGATATAGATATATATATGTCCACAGGGCGCTAAATCTGCAGCGATGCATCTCATTACAGAGCCACTGTAAACCACTAAAATATGTAGTGTTTACCTCTGTATTGAAGAAATTCACTAGTCTAAATAATAAACTGTTCTAATAACGTGGAAAAAAAATGAGTGTTTTTTTGGCTGCAGTGAGAAACCAGACCCAAGGAGAGCGCCGCTGATCCCTCTGCCGATGCCAAAGAAGCTTTACTTCCACATAGACCGAGAGATTAAGAGGGACATAGAGCATGCCAAGCAGAACCTCGACATGTGAGTGTTCCCACAGTGTGTTAACTGTGTCTGCAGAGCACTCCAAGAAATATGATAAGCTAGATGTTTGCTTCTGCTGCAAAATCTAACAGAGGTGAAATGAACGTGGCCAACAGGAAAGCCACAGGAGTGTAAACACGTTTATCATCTGAGTGAATGTAACCTTAACAAAACAAAGCTGTCATTGGCTCGACCCAGGCCTCTCCACAAGCTGCTATACACTAGTGTACAATTAAATCAGATGCCAAGATCTAAATGAGGATTTCTTATTTCTTTACATGCACTGTGTGAATGGACCGTCTATAAACAGAGACCCTCTCTCGTTTATCATTACTTATGTTATGCACATGACGGTGACGAATGAAATCTCCCATTCACAGAGGAAAGCCATTAGATGTGGGGAAAAGTTTCATACAAAATTAATAAATGAATGACTTTGGGATTGTTTTGAATTTCCGGCAGACTGATCAATGACCTCGATGTGAATGTGTTCAACTTCAAGAAGTTTGGCAAGGAGCTTCCCAAGCAGCACAATATGAGTCCAAACGCCTTCATCCAGGTCGCCCTGCAGCTCGCCTACTACCGGTCAGTCTGAGTGACATCACTGACTTTGATTCAAAACATTAAGTTTTATTTTAATGTCTGAAAACATTAAAGAAAAGAAAATCCACCTTTAGAATCCACCTTTCCACCTCTATCCACCTTTTATTATTTCTGTAATCATCTTGTACTATTTTTGAAAGTACACTGGTGATAAACCAATGATAGGTGATTGAAATGATCAGATATCTCTCCTCTGTCTTTCTTTGTTTAGAGTCCACAATGAGGTCTGTCCTTCTTGTGATATCGCCTCTCAGAGGATGTTTCGAGGAGGAAGGACAGAATATATTCGCTCGCCTACAAATCAGACCCTCAAGTTCATTCTTGCCTTCAGTGATCCGTCTGTATCGGTGAGAAACATAAACCAGCAGCTTCACAGTGGCTAACAGGATTCATTTGAGCTTGTTTAGTTCATTTAATAGAGCATTTATTTCTTGTGTTGCAGCCGGAAGCGAAGCTGCAGCTGTTCAGAAAGGCCACTGACGCCTATACAGCTCTGACCCATCAGGTAAATAACAAGTCGACTTTCATTTGACATCTGCTATTAGCTGATAAACGCTTCTGTCTGAAGCCTTTTTATTTTAATCTGCTGTGTTCAGGTTCTTCAAGGACACGGCATTGACCACCACCTGTTGGGGCTCAAGCTGCAGGCCATAGAGCAAGGACTGAGCATCCCCAAAGTCTTCATGGACACGGCTTACGGCCTCGCAACACACTGGAAACTCAGAACGGGCCAGGTGTGTTGATAAAAGGTCTTTGTTGGTTGGTTTCACAGAAGCTAGTGACGCTCTGCAGCATAATAGGAAGTGGGAAACTTTCAAATATGAGGGAACATTCAGCAGTTGTTCTGAAGCACGAGATGTTCTCTTTTTGTGGCGCGTTTCCTGACAATAAAATGTAATTTGGGATTTTCCAGCAATCATGCTGCTTATCTTCTCTTTTTGTTACTTTATGATGACATTCAGATGTGAACAGTAGGTTATTTGCTGCTCTGCTGATTTGACTCGTTATGTTGACAGCAGCTTGTCTTTTTTATGGCCCTAGTTTCACATTATCCCGTTTACAATGTAGCTACACTTTATAGTGTCAGTTTTTGATCAAAGTTAACACTTTTTCCCTTCATTTCACCTTTTCACACTTTTCTGACAGTGTAATTTACATACAGATCAATGAATGTTATGAATGAATGGTATGACAACAGGAGGAAAGTGAAATCTGTGACTTTAACAAATATTTCAGCTAATCATCAATATTATGATCATACTCTGTTATTTCATAATTGTATTAGTTTGGTCTAGGAATTCTGTGGAAAATACAAACAAAGTCACAGGCATTGTCAAGAGTCTGGAGATACATATCATGAGGTCATGATTCAATATATTACTGCCAGCAAGGAAGTTTTACTGTTATAGCATAAAGAATGCACCGTTATATGCATGAAATATGAAATATGATCTGTAGTCTGAACATGGGGATCTGCATTTATCCCACTGTATTTATCAGAGGACACATATTTTAGCAAACGAAATAAAGCATTGGCAGAGTTAATCTTTGCATGTAAACTATTAAAATACTTTTGAGAATCAATACAGATCACATAAACAATATTGTGATACTTTCACAGAAAAAGCAGGGAATCTTAACACTGAAGGACGACCAAACATTTGGGCCTTTTCCTTGAAATAATATCACTCATATAATTGACTAATTGTGTCATGTTTTTGTATCTTTTTTAAAAACCTGGTGTCCATATTAATGCATTTTGTCCGATTTTCAACAATATAATGTAGTTTATTACTTTCACCATACAATGTTACAGTTTTATTTGCACACATATTAGGACATAATTTATATTTATATCTGGAAAACATTGTTTTGATGCTGTTTTCCACCACAGTCTCTGTGTCTTATTATATTTGCCTCTTTGGATTTGTTATCTCACATTAACCCTTTTCTCGCTCTCTATCGCTCCATCAGGTGCCTGCAAACACAGACAGTGTGATGTGTTTCGGGCCCCTCGTTCCTGACGGTTACGCCATTTGCTATAACCCCCAAGAAGACCACGTCCACTTCTCCATCACCGCCTTCAACTGCTGCGAGGAGACACATGCAGAGACATTCGCGCTCACCCTGAAGGACACGCTGTGTCAGCTACAGGAGCTGCTGCAGCCTACTGTGTAGAGCTGCTGCCATCAGCAGGAGAAAAAAAATCACTTTCTTAAACTAAAATTTTCTAGAAGTCTTGATGAGGCTCGGACGTTTTTTGTGCATATAATGCTTCACTAGAGCGCTTAAATTTAGGTGATTTTTGAAGACCGAACACTGTCTCTGAGGTGCTTTTTTAAAGCTTTTCATGAAGCAGTAAGTCACTTTCCTTTTCTAGCAAGAGCTGAACAAGCAAGCCGTGTTGTATTCGCTACAGTGGACGCAATTAAAGCGCATGTAATGCTACAGTATGTCTCGGTGAAAGGGTGCAAACCAAAATCAACCTGACACTCCGTCTTTAATCAGAACAAGCCAAAACATTTTGTGTTAAAACTGACTGCACTCCTTTTACAAGTCCTTTGACAACCAGTAGCCTTTCTAGTACCGTCTACCGAGAATGAATGTGTTGCACCATCAAATGTTTATGGAAACCATTGAATATGAAGACGTCTGTTTGAAATGGACCAAAAGCTAGAACGCTGGTTACTAATGGTGAAGGTGCAAAGAAGCGACAGGTGCTTTTGTCTCTTTTGAATGTCGAGCGATCTGAATTTCAGGATGTATTTGCTGCATGTAGAAATGAATATGAATATGAGGCTTTGGTGTTTTGTTCTGCTCTCAACCTGCAGGACTGGTTAATAAAGCCTGCTATCACATTCCTCGTCTAAAATGCTTTGTGTGTGAGTGTGAGAGAGAAAGATGCATGATAGTGATAGCTAAGATATTATGTTGACTAGTGTGTCTGTAATGTGGCATCCCTGCAGAAATCAGTGAGCTATTTCAAATATGCAGTAAACCACAAGAATTCCTTACTCGTCTCGGTCAGTTACGTTAAAATTGCATTAAGAAAATGATCATTTAATGGCCAGTATAAACAGAAGGGATGAATACAGCATGAAAATGTTCCAGTGTAAATACAGGCAACCGAGTCTCTTAGGAATCCTTGAAACAATACGTGATGTACTATAGTGGTATGTTTTTTTATCTTGAGAGCATCTGAGTGGAAGAAAATTACACATTTTGTGTTTAATTTTATATATACGGTCACCAGTTTGGATATTTTAAAAATAAATACTAGTTTTCGTAAAGAAAATAAACCTGAATAATAATGTCAATTCAATGTCATTATTATGCACTGTAGATAGAGTCTATAATGGCTGTTATATTATATACTGATGGTTGGTAACATTAATTTAAAGTCATTATTACACACTGTATATATAGTGTTTATAATAGCTCAAATAAGACATAACATGATAAACACTGACAGGTGAAGTGAATAACACTGATTATCCCTTCATCATGGCTCCTGGGATATATAAGACATCAAAAGAACATTTAGTACTCAGAGTTGATGAAAATGAAAATTGTTCCAGCATCAGGATTTGAGTGAGTTTGACAGCAAGAAGCAAACAGTGATGTCTAGAGGACTGGATCAGAGCATCTCCAGAACTGCAGCTCTGATGGGCTGTTCCTGGTCTGCAGTGGTCAGGATCTATTAAAAGTGGTCCAAGGAAGGACCAGTGGTGAACCAGAGACAGGGTCATGAGAGGACAAGGATCAGTGATGCAGGTGAGGAGTGAAGGCTGGTCCTGGTGGTCTGATCCAACAGAGCAGAGCAGTTTGTTGTGTTTGGGGCTGTTTATGCAGAAAGAGGGGGACCATCACAATATTAGGCAGGTGGTCATAATGTTACACCTGACTGGTGTATACGCATACATATTTATATACAGTCTATGTTTATTATTTCACCAGAGCAGAGGACCTCCATGTTTCCGCACTGCTGATTGGTCGAGCTGAAACCGGAAACGCGTCAGCAGCGGCCGCATTTAAAACCGGAACAAACAAAAGAAACCAAAGCAAAGCTGTGCAGCTGTTTAGTGTTTTTTTAGAGTAGTCACTAAGTAATAAACACACAGGCTGTGTAAAACCGGATTATTTAAGAGACACCAACAAGCGGACTTTTCTCTACAGCAGCTTGGAGAAAGAAGAAAAAAACAAACGGAGATGAAGATGATAGCACATTAGCCAAATGTCTTGATTTTATGTTTTGTTTTAATTCAATTTTAAGTTATCTCTTTTTTTAAGTTCAGCATTTTCGTGTATTTTTTTTTTTTTATTTCCGGTTAAAATGAAGGGCTCCCATTCTGCTTTTTCGAGCCGGAGGTGGAGGAGGAGCAGCGGGGCGGCCGGGCTGCTGTACCCGCTGCTCGGTGCGTGTCTCTGGGCAGCGGTGGTCGGGTACAAGCCGGTGATCATAGTGCACGGTCTGTTCGACAGCTCAGGGGATTTTATCCACTTACAGAAATTCATTAACGAGGTGAGTTCTTAGACATTATATGTTTTGGAGCAATGTTTATACCGGTACATTTTTTCCAGTGGTTGACCTTATACAGTACATTATATAGCCTACTGCAGGCCTACAGCTTATATCACCACATGTTATCAGCCAGACATGGCCCTGCGCCATATAATATGTACTATGGCACATTAGTCAGTACAAGATTGTCTGTCGTGTAATGTAAATGCATTATCCTTGCAGCAACACCACATAAAGTGAGTGGTTATTGCTATCGTGCACATAAATGCGTTATTATAAGGTTGTAAATGTGTTTAATATCACCTGTAGTTTGCTCTTTAATGTTCTTCATAAAATATGTATGGAAATTGCCAGGCTAACACGAGCCAATCTGGACTTTATTGGTACATTACATCAGTCAGAACTATCTAATGTACAGGAGGGTTTATTCAGTGAAATGACAATAAAATGTGTCCTGTCCTGCTTTTCTTCTTGAATCATCCAAACCCCTCACACACCCTTTACACACAGTTTAAGACAGCGTGAGGGGTAACCTGGTGGATTTGAGGATGTGGTGAACTTTTTGTGGAGACTGGCAACATTGATGTGGTTAAACTGAGACTTAGTTCCTCTTTTTCCACAACTGCTGTACTTGAAAGCTTAAGACAAAAAACAGACCACAAACATTTCTGGAGGAAAAGATGAAAACAAAAGCAGAACTGAAGACCAGTCTGTCTGTCTTCTTGTCAAACAGTCAAATAAATCATCAATATTTCAAGCATTCCTGATCAATCAGCAGCTAAAATCCCTGTGGACTTTGCTAACACAGGAGGTTTGGCTGCTGTTGCTTTCAATGCTGAGCTTAGCGTGCTGTTTACTGTAGCTGTTTAATGCTTCATGCAGGATTCATTTAAACACAGTCCCTCTCCTTTACATCCTGCTCTATGAAGTGAAGCCATCCTTCTCTCTCCTGCAGTCCCATCCTGGAACAAACGTCACGGTCATCGACTTGTTTGACAGAAGTGCCAGCCTGCAGCCCATGTGGAAGCAGGTGGAGGGATTCAAGGCAGCTATTTACCCGATAATGCAAAACGCTGAAGACGGAGTCCACTTCATCTGCTACTCTCAAGGTCTGTGAGTGTGTTTGTGTGACTGATAAAGAGACACGCATGTTGTTTGATTAAGATAATAAAACAGTATTGCTATGTACGCCATTCTTGACCTCAGTTGTGATATTTCACTCTTTTGTTTGGCTTCACAGGACTTTGTTTTATTCACTAATGGAGTTTTGTGATTTCTGCCTCAGCCATGAGTTGGAAAGTCCCTCCCAGCAGCTTTTTATTCAAGCTGCTAAATATTTTCCTGTTAGTAGAAGCTAGAGGAAGTAATATACGTCTGTATGGCAGTGCATGTACAGTAAATTACTCACAGGCTACTTTTGCCAACCTGTTACCCCAGTTAAGTACTCCTGTGAGGAACTTTAGATTCAAAATTGGTTCCTTATATTTTTCACAGTTTCATAGATTAAAGTTAGTTGGCTACTATTTCGATAAATGGTTGATTATTTAAGCAGTTGTTTTATGTGATGGTTGATCGGATCAAGACATTTGTTGGTTTACAGATTTTTTTTGAAGGGCACATTTCTCTAATCTCTGTCATTTTATTGACCAATTTATTCAAGAAATTAATTGATGATTAAAATCATCTTTAGTTCACCCCTGAATATAAAGTGTGGGATAACAAATAAATTCCTCTCCCTTTCTTTTTTAAGGCATCATTAAGTTACATTTTTCCAACAGCAACACACACCAAGTGACAACAGCAAAAGCCACAAAGTATTTTTATATTGTTTGATTATTAGTTCATTGATGATTCACCTCTGACAATGGAGAGATTATAATATGTGGTGTCGCAGTAAACTTCAAACTTTCATCCATCCTGAGATGGAATAAGCCGATAAAAAGAACGAATCGAATATTTTTTGTTGCATTTTTCCAGGTGGGCTGGTTTGCAGAGGAATCCTCTCCACTCTCTCTGACCACAACGTCCAGTCTTTCATCTCTCTGTCTTCTCCTCAGGCCGGTCAATACGGAGGTGGGTGTCAACTTAAAGACTGAACACTTGAATATTCAAACACCCATAATCAATGTTTTTGTAATAACAGTGTGACTATGTGAAGGGCTTCGTTTGTAGTGATGAATCTACAGCCAGATTTTTCCCTCTGGAGTTGGTGGAGACCAAAATTGGAGCTAAAAGAAGAGTGAATTGCGATGTAAAGCGTCTTTGATTTTTTTTTAGAAAAGCGCAATGGAAGTAAAATGTGTTATTGTTATTATTATCATCTGACAGACACAAGCACAATTCCAACTTCATGATATTGTAGTTCTGTATTAATAGACAATGGTTTACTGTACCTGTCCAGCTGATATGTCACTGCTGCATTTACAAAGTGTTTCTGTTGCCCCATTGTGTCCCAAAAAACATTAAAGCACCAGGAGGATTGCCCTCTACTCTCCAACAACTCCATGTCAAACTTGCTCTTCATTGTTTCTTCAGACACAGACTACTTGAGGTACCTTTTCCCACAGTTTGTGAAGTCCAACCTCTTCCACCTCTGCTACACATATATAGGCCAGAGGATCTCTATCTGCAACTACTGGAATGGTGACAATAATCTAGTTTGTCAAATCTGAAAATTAGATGTCCATCAACGAGTGTTCTGACATGCTGGTTGTTTGTCTTCGTCCTCCAGACCCCCACCACAGAGACCTGTACGTGAACAGCAGTGATTATTTGGCTCTGCTCAACAGCGAGAGACCTAATCCAAATTCAACAGGTCAGCATATTTCTTGTGGGTAAAACTCATCCATGCATTGAATGAGTGTACTGTAACTATCTGTGGATGTTTATGTTTGTTATGACGCAACAGTGAGTTCATGACTGTAAAGAATCATTAATTAGAAGGAGGAGGTTGTTGCGTTTGTATAATTAGCCAGCCCTAAGGAAGACTGGAAGATCAGTCAGAAAAATTATTTTCTAACATCTGCATTTTGTTTTTATTTTGTCACATATGGTACAAAATAAGGTTTGTACACGTTGTACACAAGCAAAGAGACTATTTACCGTAATATATCAGGCAAACCATGAATATTTTCTCGTACTGCCTGTCCTGCAGAACCTCTTTTCAGTTTGAGCTCCTTGTTCAGGAATACCAAATACATGAAATAAAGTTTAACTCTTGAATTTCAGAGTGGAAGAAAAACTTCCTTAAAATCAAAAAGCTGGTGTTGATTGGAGGACCAGACGATGGAGTCATCACTCCCTGGCAGTCAAGGTGAGTTTGACAGTTTGTATGTTTTTTTAAATAATACTTTTAGGTCATGCAATAATCTCCCTTATAGACAAAACCATTCTATGGTAATTTTGACTCGTTTCACAGGATTTATTTTTAGAGAGTCTGCTAGTCAAAGTCTGGGTGCATTCAAATGCCTTAATATTTTTTGACCACATACAAAGTGACACAAAACTGTCCCACGTGTTGAAACGCCTCCCATACACCAGATAATTAACTGAAGTTAATATTATTCATGCACTTCTGAACCCTGAAACCACTTGAAGTGTTGAAATGACTCTTTTCTCTGCTGCAGCTGAGGGACTGTTTTACTATGATTCGTACACATTGACTTTTATTCTTTCATTTTATTTTTTTCCCTGTGTCATATGATGCTTTCTATTTCTTTTTTACTGCACACTGAAGGATTTGCCTTATCTTGACTGTGGCTGATCAGATGACTCATGTGATGCTTATGCTTCGTTATCCTTCTGTCTGTCTCATGATTTTTAGTCAGTTCGGATTTTATGACGACAATGAGACGGTCATTGAGATGCAGCACCAAGATGTGAGTGAAAATCGCACACAGGCACTCATACAACACAAGCAATCATAGTAATATATACCAATACTCAGATATTATTTTTTTTTCTATTGTTTTCATCTATCGTTTGTTATTATTTTTGTCACACACAAGCACATTTTGAATTCTTTCTTTTGTCTCGGTTTGGTAAAATCTGCCATGAAAGACGGTTAACTTCCTCAAAAACATCAATAATGGTCCAAAAGGAAGAAGATGTCAGACATGAAGGACATTTTACTTTAAAAAATATATAAAATGCTATAAAGCTTGCATGTTTGTGTAGCGTATGGTAATGTAACGGTGCAGACAGAGATACAGTCATGGAAAAAATTATTAGACCACCCTTGTTTTCTTGTTCATTCTAATATCTGGTACCACTAAACGTATAATACAATGAACACAACAAAAAATGCAGCTGGTCACATAATACTTTATGTCCTATTTGACATTCTTAAGCTTAATTGATTCCCAGGGTATATAAGAGGCCATTTCATGTCACAAGCAGCACTGCACATGCAAAGGCCTAGAGTGGTTTCCTGCTTACATTCAAGCCGTAGCACAACTCAGAAGTTGTCAGCTCTCACATAATGCCTAAAACAAAAGAATTATGTGAAGCAACAAAGGCAGCCATCTTGGCACTGCTGGAAATTGGCATGAGTGAGAGACAGGTAGCGAAAACACTGAAGATCTCCAAGACAGCCGTTCATTACAACAAAAAAAAACAAGCTGAACATGGCACTACCAAATTGCTACCTGGCCGTGGCAGGAAACGTCTTTCTACCCCACGAGATGACCGTGCACTCATCCGTTCCTGTGTCAGGAATCGTCGTCAGACCTCCAGGGACCTTAAAAATGAGTGGGCACTGTCGAGAAATGTGACTTGCTCGGCAAGGACAGTTCAAAACTGACTTGTTGAAGCTGGTTTGAAGTCACACAGAGCACGCAAGAAGCCCTTCATCAATGAAAGGCAGAGGAAGGCCCGGTTACTCTTTGCTCGAGACCACAAGGATTGGACTGTTGATGATTGGGCTAAGGTTCTCTTCAGTGATGAATTCAATTTTGAATTGATGCCCACTCCAGCCAACTTACTGGTTAGGAGGAAGCCTGGAGAAGCTTACAACCCAGACTGCCTTGCCCCTACAGTAAAACATGGGGGTGGATCAGTCACGATCTGGGGTTGTTTCAGTCTGAGTGGAACAGGGCAAATGCAATTGTGTGAAGGCCGAATGAACCAGGTCAAGTACAGGACTACCCTTGAAAACAGTCTTCTTCCATCAGCTGGAAAACTCTTTCCTGCCTCGAATGACTGGATTTTCCAACAAGACAATGCCCCTTGCCACACGGCAAGGTCAGTTAAAGCCTGGATGGAGAACCACAACATTCGCACCATGCCTTGGCCTGCTCAATCACCAGATCTTAATCCAATTGAAAACCTGTGGAAAATCATCAAACTCAAAATGGAGAACCACAAGCCCAAAAACAAAGAAAATTTGTTTGAATTTGTCCAACAGGAATGGGCTGCTGTGACAGCAGAACAATGTCAGAAGCTGGTGGAGAGCATGCCAAGACGCATGGCTGCAGTCATCAAAAACAATGGTTATGCAATCAAGTATTAACTCTTGTGTGTATCATGTGTTTAAAGCAAACAGAAAAGAAAACATGGAATGCTTAAAAGTAGTGTTTTTGGCGGTACAATGCCATAGCTATTGATGTAAGAATTTAAGTAATTTTGGTTATTATCAAGAAAACCATGGAAAATGAATAATCCTTAGTTCTTAAATTAAACTCTCATGAGCTATTTTTGTTGTTATCATTATAATTGTCCAAACAAATGTACCTTTAGTTGAGCCAGGCATTAAAACTAACAAGAAATTGAAGAAAACAAGGGTGGTCTAATAATTTTTTCCATGACTGTATTTTACTTTTTTGTACTTTATTATCAATAGAGCATCTGTTCTTATACAGCAGCAATGTTTTGCTATAAGCATCACTGTAGCCTGTTTTGCAAAAGAAATTAATCATACACAGTAATGATGTTTCCTCACTAATTGTTTTGTTTCAAGCTGGAATATCACATTTATGTCTGATGTTCACTGGTTCCCATCCCAATGCAGCTTATCATTCATTAATTGCTTTGGGAAAATATACCTAGTTGGAAAATGTATTTAATGTCCTAAATCATATTTTTCTTTTTTTCCCCCTTTCAGTTGTATTTAAGAGATGTTTTTGGTCTGAAGACGCTGGCAGCTCGTGGAGATCTGATCATCTGTTCGGTTCCTGGTGTTGAACACGTGTACTGGCACTCAAATGAGACGGTGTTCCACACATGCATGGAGAAGTGGCTGGTGTAGAGCAACGACTCACACACACTCAATAAGCTCTCAGTTTCCTCCATGAATGAAAATCTGCTTCTGCAGCCACTGTTAAGTATCCTCACAAACATTTGTGAGTGTACTCTAGAGGATGTAAGCTTGTGTTTTTTGTATTGCAGTTCTTGGAAAGCGAATAGTTTTCTGCCTCCATGCAGATAGTTAGATGAGAGGATGTCTCACGTCTCAGCAGCCTGTTAGCTTCGCCCAGCACAAAGACAGGAAGCTCTATCTAAAGGTAACAAGGGTCACCTCCCAGCACCTCTGACGCCCACTGGTTTAACATGTTGTGTGTTTGTTGTTTAGAGATGCTGGTAGGCAGACTTTGTACCTTCATCCAGGCTAGCAGTTTCCACCTGTTTTCAGCCTTTATGCTAAGCTAAACTAACCAACTGCTGACTGTAGGTTCATAATTGTTAAATGGACATACGAGTAGTGTCGACCTTCTTAGCCAAACCCTTGGCAGGAAATAAGAGTATTTCACATTACTACTTATTTACTTCTGTCATTTGAGCTGTGGTGCTGAATCCTGAAGGTATTTTCTCAGAAAAGTAGCGTAAGGCACAAACTGTCAAAAGCACCATGTATGAAGGCTCCCAAAAATGTTAGGGTTAAACTGCTATTATGTTATTACTGTCTTCAACAGTAAAGCAAATCAGACAGATGGACTTCAGTGAAGTATAAGGTCTCAGACAATGAAGATGTTTTACTGTTTTCACAGGCTGAGTAGTTCCTCATTTCTGCTCTTCATGTGTAAAAATGAATGGAGTGGTCCTTTTTAAATTTGACTGTCAATGAGCCCATGTACAAACAGTATATATATGTGTGTGTGTCTGTGTTCAGTCACACTAACCTCAGAACACAACACAACAGTGCCTGAGTGACGTTCTGCCATCCTGTCTACATGTACAGACTCACTGCCCTGCTCATGTTATGATGCAGTAATTTATATCTTTTTATCCATTCATAACCCAGGGTGGATCATGTTTTTTTTGTACCGTGCACATCATGAAAATCGTGTTTTATTATAATTATCATGCAGTGCTTTGGAGCTTTTGTAGATGAGCCTTAAAGTTTCCCTTCATGCCTCAGTGTTTCCTGTTCCATACCAAAGTGCTATGATGCGCGGCCTTCAGTGATGGTGCTAAAAAGTAATGATATGAAGGGGTGGATGCGTGGCCGGAGAGTGGCAGTGCTATATCAGTGTTTTTTTTTGTCCTCCTGACTATTGTTTGTGACGCTCTTTACCTCCCATCACATTTAGATATCTCAGGCATTTTAGCAACCTTCATGTTTGTCGTTAAAGGGATTGTTTTCTCTGTTTTATTGGCTGTTTATGTACTTTATAGATGTTTCTAAAAATAACATAAAAGGAATAAGAATATATATTGTATGATAAAACAAGAAGTGAATTTCAGTGAGTAAGGTAATGTTTAACCGTATAAAAAGAAGGGAAACAGTGAAGATGGGATGATTTTAATTGTTTTAAAACTTGTTAGAGTTGCAGTTTTATTTTGGTACCATTGAATCCTTTGGTTCAAGTTTGCTTTTTCACTAAACTAGGCATTATAGGGAAGTCTCTCTGTTCAGCTTTCTTGATTTAAAAACAGTAAATGTGTTTATGAACAATTTTTTGAAAAATTCCAACAGAAACTATTTTCACTGTCATTCAATTTCTACAGTATTTGATGAAAATAAAATTAAAATTTGTCAAATGTTGTAAATTCTCAATAAAGAAAATTTGAACAGATCTTTTTGTCTTTATTTATTATAAGGACACTCCAAATTAAGCTAATTCAGAAACAAGCACATTTAAGTGGATAATTAAACTGGAAATAAAACTGAAAGTGACAAGAAAGATCTGTACAAGAATGCAAAAGGTGCAACACCATTTAGAAAAAAAATCTTTCACTTATGTTGATTCTGACTTTCTTCTACTTTTTATGCTGAATTTTGGAAAAAGAAATGTAATCTTATACCTGTATACTATTTATCTCCATTTTTTACTCTGGTTCTGCTTTGTTGATCTTGTTTTTAGCTGCAATTCTATTTCCATATTTTATGAGAGTAAAATATGGAAATAGAATTGCAGCTTCAAATTCCTGGAAGCCTACTGAATGTGCAGGTCTCCTCAGACCTGATCAATCAAACTGATTCTGATCCACAAAGACAAACATTTATAGCATAACATGGCCTGGCACAGCAGCCACATATTCACACACAGCTGGCAGCAACATCAGCATAAAATCCATTGGTACATCAAACAAAATATATACCCGGTACACAATAATATTGTAAATGAGCTTACTTTTGATGATTCCAGCAGGAGACACTAGTCATCTGTGTTGAACACTGAAATGAGTTCATTATGGCCTCTTCTAAACAAGACAGGGCCAAGAATTCAGTCTGTAAGATGCCTTGTGTTAGTTTGTATCTGACTGACAGTTTAAAAAGTCTTTCACCAGCAGGCCTTCAGCTTGTTATGGGTGGCACATAATGTTAGGTGTTGTTATTATTTGGCAGGAGTAGCCCTTGGTTGACAATGATGGCTGAAGTGCTCTTCCTCAGGTTGCTGTTCCTCAGTGTTCAGTGGAGTATGCATTTAAAAATGATCAAGTAAAATCAAAGGTTTCTCTTCAGCTTCTGTCACTGGTGGCAATCAGGGACACCAGCTGCACACTGATTTAAAGAGGAGGGGCTGCTATCAAGCATCAGGTTGGAGCAAAAACTGTATTTTGTGGTCGTGGTCAGAGCTGACAGTTATTCACTGCATGATCCAGTAAAATATATTCTTTCTGTCAGCTACGTGCCTGATTTATAAATTATAAATACCATTATTCTCCATCTTCTGCTATGCTCAAACTTCACACTGGTACGGACTGCAACTCCCTACATGCTTTGCGTACCGGAAGGAACACGGCAGCTCACCGGATATTTGCACGCGGCGCCTCGGAAAGGCCCTTTTCCGTTTCAGAGCGGTGTGGTACAGGACGGCAGATACAAGTGAGTGAGAAAATCACGTTTTGCTTGTCTCATACGTCTTGAAACTGGCAGTTCCTGTGTACACAGGAGCGGTACCGACTCCCGTTGTCCGAGAAATAAGAACAAAACGTCTCCGCTTTGCCGTAATGTTGTTTTCTTTGCACTGAAAGTCGACCTGCGAACACAACGGCGCTGAGCTTTAGCATGTGGCTAGCCCGTTAGCACATGTGGATGCGGCATGTTGATTAGCCACTTAGGTAGATCCAACAGCCAATACTTTATTTCACTAAACGTTGCGGCAGTACGCCTAGTGTTGGCCTGACATCTAAATACCACGTGTCGCCACTGGTTATAAATGTAAATGTCGCCATTTTCTCACGCAGTTTGGCGTGTCTTGACAGTTAGCTAACGTTACGTTAACTATGGGGAAGGAGGCTTCAGCTCGGGCCCTGCTATGAAAATATCTGTCTTTATCTCTCATATTACGTAAATTCAGGACGCTATATTGAAGTAATCTGACCAAAAGTGTGTATTTTAACACTTGTATCGTGCTATGTGTCTAGAACAACGAGTAATATAATTAGATAGTTGGCATAAAAACTGGCGGAACCTCGCAACACAAGGTTTGCTAAGATCTCAAGTAGATCCAGAACTGAAGAAATGTGTTAATATGGGATGTATTTTACTCTGTAATGTGGTCAGTGTTAAATATAAAAACAACAACAATGAATGCCTGTATTAATGTTACTAGAGACTTGTTCTTCTTGTCTCATATTGTCTGAAGTATTGGAGTTTATTTAATACTGTCTAAAAGTGTTTTTTTTCTTCTTTTCCTTGTCTCCAATTGTCTTTTCACATCCAGTGACTGAGTGGGAGACTGCCCCAGCCGTGGCTGAGTCCCCGGAGATCAAGCTCTTCGGCAAGTGGAGCACTGATGATGTCCAGATCAATGACATCTCCCTGCAGGTAAGTTCACGAGGCAGTTGTGTCAGTTGATTGCTGCTAGAAATCAACATTGAAGATATAATTTTTCTTAGCTGAATTAATGTCATGTTTTGCATAAAGCGAGGCTAGAGTCACGTCTGGACACTGACCCGTTGTCCTGGTGTGCTAGAGTGCTCGCAGAGGAAACGTCTTTGCTTATTCATTGGCTGTAGTCTGCTGTGGCCCAGTCAATCACCAACTCAGACACACTTCATATGTGCTATACTATAACAATGCTGGGTTTAAATGTGACTTCACCATGTTTGCATTACCCCTCTGTGCCCACAGGATTACATTGCTGTGAAAGAGAAGTACGCCAAGTACCTGCCTCACTCTGGAGGACGTTATGCCGCCAAACGTTTCCGCAAGGCCCAGTGCCCCATCGTGGAGCGTCTGACCAACTCCATGATGATGCACGGCCGCAACAATGGCAAGAAGCTGATGACCGTCCGCATCGTCAAGCACGCCTTCGAGATCATCCACCTTCTGACCGGAGAGGTATGTGTAACCTTCAATGATTATCAAGCTTGTTTAGTGTGTGAGCAGCATGATTATAGCAGATCCAACGTGTAGAAGGCAGCAATTAAACAGCAGCAAAGGCTGAACTAGGATAGAGAATAAGTGTTCTCCAGCTGATCCCAATGGGACAGGTTTAAATACCATTAACAATAATAATAAATCTGATTCTCAAGCTTATCAGTTCTTGCCTATTAAACTGATATGGATATCTTAATATGTGTTATTTTGTGTTGTGTATAGATTGCAGTTTCTTGACATTTTTTTTCCCCAATGTTCGTTCCCAGAACCCCCTGCAGGTCTTGGTGAACGCCATCATCAACAGTGGACCCCGTGAGGACTCCACTCGTATCGGTCGTGCTGGTACTGTGAGGAGGCAGGCTGTGGATGTGTCGCCTCTCCGCAGAGTCAACCAGGTAACCACATTTTTTTTAATGTAATTTTTAATCATTGAGATATGTTGAATTACAACAACAGAATCTTCTCAACCAAGCCAAACAGAAAAAAAATGTGCTCGTGTCTTGATAATTAGCTGTAAATTGTGCCAATTTTAAGTCAACATTCGCCAGAGGGCATCAATTACATTTCATTGAATGGAAGTCATACAGTATAATACATAAAAAATGTATCAGACTCTTTTATCATCTTTTTTTTAATATTTTCATTGGTTAATAACAGTTTGAATCTGTGTGAAGCGAGGCTAGAGTCACGCTTGGACACTTACCCGTTGTCCTGGTGTGCTAGAGTGCTCGCAGAGGAAACGTCTTTGTTTATTCATTGGCTGTAGTCTGCTGTGGCCCAGTCAATCACCAACTCAGATACACTACCCTACCAGCCAGTGTTTATTCCACTAAACTTAATCTGACATTCACTAATGGCGTGCTCCTTCTCTCGTCCTGCAGGCCATCTGGCTGCTGTGCACAGGAGCAAGAGAAGCTGCTTTCAGGAACATCAAGACCATCGCTGAGTGCCTGGCCGACGAGCTGATCAATGCCGCCAAGGTAACAGATTATCCACTTAGAGCATGATCATTCTGACTGCAGTGTCCTGCTGCAGATAACTGCATGATGTTCCTGTTACTGCTGATGGGTATTGATAGCAGAAACATGTTTGTTTGTTGATAAACTGCCAATTTCTCAATTTCAGGGTTCATCTAACTCTTACGCCATCAAGAAGAAGGACGAGTTGGAGAGAGTTGCCAAGTCCAACCGTTAAACATGTTTTCTTTCTAACAAAATAAATTTGAAGAAATTGATTTGAGTCCTTTTCTTTGCACTTCCACACATGATCATTTAGGATCTTGCACAGGCAGAACCAGACAGCTGTTTTTAAGTTCAGTTTTATTGCCGTCACTACACTAGCAGCAAATTCACACATGAAGCTAAAACCATTTCTATTCTTTGCTAAGTCCTGGAATTGAGACAGACAGTAAAACAGCTGCTCCTGAAGGCGTAATGAAAAGGAAGCCAACCTGCTGCATTATGGACAATAGAGAAAACATTTAACACATCTGCAGACATGAGTTCAGGTACCACAGCTGCTCTGAAACAGTCAATATAGGTCCATAAAAGGCCATGACAAGTATTTCAGTCTTTAATTTAAAAAGTATTTTTGCCTCTTGTGGCCAAGGCAGAAAGAGTAAACTTAGTTATTTTTACACTTGTTTAATTCATATCATGGCAACTGAAACTAGGCCACATAATACTTGCTTGTCCTTCATACTTTGGCTGGATTGACAGTTGCATTCTCTCTGGTCTTCAAATGTCTGACTCAGAATGTATTAACATTGTCTGTTAAGCTTTTAAAAAAAAATAATGGTGCTCAGTTGTGGTTACAAGTTAAGAGTGAAAGAGCAGCTGAATTTAGTGGTTTCATGGTTATGAGAAAGTTTTGTGAAGAAACCAGCGTGTGGCGCTGTTTGTTTAGAAGGAGGAGACACAGCAGCACCAAGCATCAGCTCACACTAAGTCAGTTAACATGATGTAGCCTCCCTTCACCCTGCAGTGAAGTTCAGGTAAATGCTGTGTACCGTACTGGTGTGTTTTCAGAAATGGGTGTGCTTTCTGTTGATGAGAAGGCAGAGCGAGGACAGAGACGCTCCCAGTTTAGAGGCCTCGCTGCAGGCTGTTGGCAGGAGGGTGTAGTTCTGCAGCTTCTGGAAAGCCTGAAGGAGGAAACAAATGACTCATTATCAGACTGGATGGGAAGAAGTATGAACTTTAGTTCAATAAAGAGCAACAACTACAGAAATAATGTGATGCTGACCTGCAGTATTTTAATGCACTTTTAAGGCTTTCACTATAGCAAAGGCAGTACTGGGTTTAGACTCTGTGAACATTAAAGGGACAATCCACTGATTATACACATAGATCAGTTAACTTGTCATGTTTTGCACTATTCAGCCTGTGAAAATGTTCTGAGGGAGCATTTTAAAGTTGTTGTTGTAAATGTTTTCAGCATGAATTTTGATTTGACACTTCAAATCTTTCTTATCTATTGAATTTGAGGAAGTTTTGGGTGTTTTTAACCGGCAGGGATGGTCTAATTATTTTTTTAATGGTTTGTACTGTGGAACTGAAGGATCCAGTGTCTATTGTTTTGAAGTGGGTTGCATGAGATACCTATCTATATTCAGTGTATTACCTACAGCAGGTGACGGGCAGCATGGCCCCAGTGTAGAGAAACAGGATGGAGTTACTTACCACAGAGCAACACATGAAGCTAATAGGCTCACCTATTTAAAAATCTACATCAGTTTAAATGTATGCTATATTTAGTATATTTTCAGCGCTTTCTCTAGCTGTCAGACAGTCTTTCCAAAAGTATCCATCTGTTGTCAAAGCCTCCAAACTCCACTGATACAATTTTATCTCACGTAATGCAGGAGTTACTGGTCTGCTGCTGCCTTATTCAGATTTGGTCAGTGTCATAGTTCTCATTCTGCGAGGTAAAATAACTTTGTTTTCTCTCTAATGGAGTCTGGTTGCCATGACGAGAGCATAGATAACAGCTCTAAGGTAAGTATACAGACAGAAGTATTATAAATATGGCATACATTTGAACAGATAAGGATATATTTTTGACTAAAACACTTTCCCATCTACAGCAGTACATTGCTTTGCTCTCATGCAGTTCCTCTTACCATCATCTACTGTAGATATTACACTGACTGTGGAAAAGTACCTCATACAGCCCCATATCAAAACACCTAAAAATGCCTTAAAACTAGAGTCACAAACGCCAACCTCTGCCATTTTGATTTGAACTATCCTTCTTATAATTTCTCTCCTGTGAGTCCCCCAGCTTTTGGGTTGTGCAATATTAAATCGTTAAACATGATGAATGAAGATGAGCTTTCTCTTTCTGAACCTGAGGCCTACAAAAAAAAAACTAAATCCCCAGTTGTACTCACAGAGACGCTGTCAGGACATTCCTCTGCAGGCCGGTGCAGCAGGAAGTCCAGTTTAGATGGACCTTTGATGTAGATGCAATTTGCTGCCGACTCCTCAGGAACAGTGAGCACCTCATAGTGGTGATCAGTCAGCTGCTCCATCATCTGCAAACAAACACATGGACACTTAATATTACTACTTTTGTACTCCACGCACAGAATTAACGGAAACATCAGAGCAATTATTAATATGACCTCAGCAGGAAATAAATTATATGTGACGGAAACACCATTATATCCAGCTAACGCTCAGTAAGAAAACAAATATATCTGTATTTTCCCTGATGACATACTGTATTGTACAATATGTGTATTAACACCACATACGCAAACGCTTCCTGTAAAGAGAAGCACTTACTCGGAGTGTCTTCTTGGCCCCGTCGCTGTGGCTGATGATGATGGTGTCTGGACCTCCCATGGAGCAGATGTTTCTCAGTCGGGCTCCACCACACACCGGGACGGTGGACACAGCAAAGTCCTGAACAGATGGAGGCAAGTTTGTGTCACAGCTGAGAAAGCACTCAAGTGTTACTAAAGACCTCTATTCAAGAGTCAAACTTTTACATCTTGTAGCTTGACACGAAGCAGACCACTGTGTGACTCTGGAGTTTCTTGTTAAGGACCAGAGGATGCTAACGCTGTGCCTGAATAGTCCTTTAGTGGCTTTATAAGAGCTTTAAGGAAAACAAGAGAAATACTGGCTATATGAGACTATAAAAGACAAAAAAAAACAAATAGATTATTACTTTGTGATGTTAGTCTGTAAAACTGTATTTTAACTAAAACAAAGCATGTATGTGACAACATCACAAATAAGTATTTTAGTTCAGGCACTGTGAAGGACACACAGGTGGGCACTAGGGGTCCTTAGTAAACTATGATACACAGGAAGTAGAGTCTGTTTACAGATTGAATTTTCTCAAATTACGGACAACTCCGGACTCAAATGAGAATAGTAATAGTGTAGTCCATCTTATTAAATGTCTGTTATTTGAGAAATGGTCAAGTTTGTGTCATTTACTGGCTGCATTTCAGTGCCCCACTCACTCCTGTTAAATGGATATCATCAAATCCAATATCGTCAGAAATATTCCAAATGACTCTAAAGTGAAATCAGTGAGTAAATGACAGTATTTTATCTTAGAAATATGGTCCAATTTGTAAAAAACAGAACTTCCCCTTTAACAAGCTGCCAGACTGATATGAAACTGTTTTAGATCAGAACATAAACTAACATTGCCTTTCCTGACTTAAAATAGAAAGATCTGAATCAAGAATCGCTACTGCTTATTATTAAAATGGAAATTATGTGGCTATAGACATAATGCACTTGTAAGATACTGAATTTGATCAATGACAATCAACCAATGCTGGTCGTCCTCTTTCATCTGCCAGTCTGACCACACCACAAGTACACCGATTCAAACCAGACATAAAACAAACCCACACACATTTAACACACCGTGTGTGTGTTTCAGGGGTAGCAGAAGTGTGTGAAATGCACTTCACAGAAGTAGAGGAATCAATACTAATGGGAGGGTCGTGTCGAGCCCGAGGGGCTCACCGTGTGGTCTCCATTATTTGGCCAATAAGACAACCTCATTCATCACTGTTTACAGACTATAATTTCCCAAATGCAACACAGCAAACGGCCACCTGCTCACTTTTGCAGCTGGGTTTATTTTCTGATGACTATCTTGACGCCAAGACTGTCTTTGTTGCGCTGGCTGAAATTTGCATTTATTGTCAGTGGTTTGAGAGAAGTTTCCCTGATGTAAAATATATCATCTTATTAATAACACCCTTCATTACTTGCAGACACGAGGCCCCAAGCAGCAGCAACAACAACAACAGCAGCAGCTTCATTACGTCATTACTTCATCCTATCCCCACACCTCTTACCCTGAAGGTGTCTGCCAGCACCTCCGCCCCTCTGTGGTTGGTGTGGGGTGAGATGCCGACGAAGAACTCCCTCCCAGTGAAGAGGACATCGCTGCCCTCCAGCGTGGCCCCGCCAGAGTCCCCGTCCTCGGCCCCCATCTCCACCACAGTCAGGTTCAGCTCTGACACCACCCTCCTCACTGCCTCCACCTGCAAGGACCAACACACTCATGATTAGCATCATTCAGTATGAGATGTTGTTTTACTGTCTAACACAATCTGCAGCATGTGCATGGATGTTGAATGATTTCAAGAAACATCTAATGTCGAATAATTTATCATTTCCAAGTTTCCACCAAAGAGCTATGTAATTCAGTAATTATAGGGTGTGTGCAGATGATGTTAGCTGCTGGGACAATACACTCATCTCCTGATTTAATACACTGCAATATTTGGGTAAAGCGTCACTGTGTATTTTTACACTCTACAAGTGCTGCAATTCAATATTACGATTCATAGTGTCTTTTTAACATTAACCGTGGGGAAAATGTTGGACTTCTAGGGAGATATGTGATAAATATGTGATTATGTATGTAAAGAATTGCAATTACAGCACCACAATTATTTAGAAATGTAGCTATTTTAAGGTAGAAATGTGTGACTTTTATTTGAGAATATTTCTTAAAATGCTAAAGCATCTGTGGGCAGTCAGAGATGTTCTCTGTCTAATATACTGTGTGTGTATTCAGGCCTGTCTGAACAACATGTTAAAAAGTTTTATTTCCCCTTGGTGATAAACAAAGTACGTCTTCTTCTATATGGTACACATCAGTCTTTGTCAGCCAATGACTTTTTTTTCCTAGCAATCCAAAAATGAAATAATAAATAAATTTATCTCATGAATAATTGCATATGTAAAATGAAATTTGCTCCTCATATATGAAGAGTAACAATGAATTCATATTTTCTTGGGTTTTAATAGAGCAGTTCTTGCCAGGAGATTCCTATTTAATCCACAGGTCAAAACAAATGACACAGTTCTTTCCACTTAACCTGCTAGAGAAGTGTTAGGATATTACTGACCTGTGAAATGAAGAGTAATCAATTATTAACTGCACTTGTCCATGCCATTACATTACCATGACTGTTATTTTTCCCAATAACTTGTACCAAATAGAGTAAAATAAGATGGAAATTGCAGACCCCTGGAATAAAGTGACAAGAAATGACATGCAAGATTTAAGTCAGCTCAGCTGCCAAAAAGCAAGCAAGTCAACACAGAGATGATGGTAGAATAGCTGTTTCTCATCTCTTGTATTAAAAAGGTTGTTTTCTACAGTCTACTCTTTGAGTTTCCAACTGAAAAACATGTGAAACAAGTGAATTATCTGTTACAAGGTCATTCTCATACCACACTGATGGAACAAATGGCTACTGCCCTTTATCACACAAAGCAAGATAAAGAGCATCATCAGAGGATTAGGGTGCAGACACAGCGTAACCAAAGCCATTTTCTTTTCTGAGGTGTTACCTCACTGCGTCTCTGCTGTTTGAAGGGTCTGGTGATGAGCGCCGTGTCTCCCTGGATGATGGCCACGTCCTCTATCCTCCAGCTCTCCGGCAGCTCGGGGTCAGGGGGGATCTCGATCAGCTGCAGGCCCACTTTCTGCCTCAGGGCTCCAGTCAGGCAACCAAACTGGCGCTGAGCCTTGGCCAGGTCCACCGAGACCTCCTCGCTCTCACGACCATCTCCCACTACTTTCCCAAAGGTTTCTGGGATGCCCCGCACCACGGCGTGGGTGAAGCGACCATATGGGTGCATGTTGGCCATGATTTTAAATAACTGTCTGTCTATAAAAAAAGTGGTCGCCAAAGGGGGATAGCAATATGTTTGCTCTGTCAGAAGACTAGTAAGATGTAATAATGTGTTACCAACTTCTTCACAGTCTGGTCTTAAAGAAAAAAAAACAGCTAATGAGGAAGTCCAACAGGGGTGTGGAGAACATCTTCATGTCCGTGACGTCTCTCTGCTTCTTGTTTCTTTCCAGTCTCCACCAGCTACTCCTCCATCTGCAGATGTCAGGACGTGGAAGCAGATGGACACATTTAACAATAACACAATGAAACAAAACATTAGCGTCTTTTCTTCAGCACCACGATAGAGACAAATAAGTTATTCCAGGGGATTACAATGAATCACATGAATTGGTGGATGTTGGTTTGTGAGAGAACACATTATCACAGTAAACCATTCAAGAGCAGCTGAAACAGCAGCAGAGCAGACAAAAAGGAGCATTGTCCAAGGTTAGATTATATTGAAACACTATTCAGTGTCTCTGCAATATGCTGCAAAGCCTCTCCATGTTTGGACAGGGGGGTTGGATGTGGGACAATTGTCCTTTCATCATCTTCTCTGTAACACACAGCAGTCACCCACTGAGAGGCTGCAGAAAGGCACTCCACACAGGATGTCTCCTGAATCTGCTTCACAACTTATGCAACAAGTGCTGGGCTTTGATTTAGCTTTGCTTTGCTTATAAAGGCAGCACATAATGCTTTTAAATCACAGCCAGCTGTGCTTAAATAAACTGTGGTAGTGTCTATGACAATGACATCAACAATACCCAGTAGAAAACCAGCATTTTTCCTGATACAGTCTACAATGTTTAACGTTAGTGCGCTATTTTGTGATGTGACAACGTAACAACAAATGATATATCTAGCTGAAATATGATGACTATGAGCCACAGCCCAGAAGAAAACATGTTGAGTGTTTTGGCTTCACCGCTCCTTCCCAAATACTTCAGATGTTCCTCATCCTCCTATCACAGCATGAACACTCACAGAAGTTACAAAAACAACAAATACAGAGGTAGACTAGTGTCTTAGCTCTTTACAGTATCTCACCTTCCACACCCCAGCGCTTTTCTCTCGGTTTAATTTAATTTCCAAACCGGCCCCGCCAGTTCCCGTTATTCTCCCGTTGTCTCCCTCTGCCGAACTACAGCACAAGTCAAGATGGCGACTGTGAATAAGCACATTTCCGGTTATGTATTTCAGAATAAGAGAGCTACCCATACTTTTGAGCTATGTGGCGTCATCTTAACCTCCCTACGGTTGAACAAATTACACCATGTCACGTTTTATTGAAATACATAGCTAATGTAATACAACTCAAACACAGCGTGTCTCTGTCTAAGCAGAGAAGTTTTTCCAGGGCACCTTGGTGATTTTATTTTTAAAGCCAAATCATTGAACTTCCGGTATTCTGAGCCTATTTAAATTGAGCTTGACCAGCGCTTCCTCTCTTTTATCCTGGTTCATCCCAGCACCCCCATCCCCCACACACTGACCGTCCGGATTCAATCAACGTTGATTTGAGTCAACCCAGCTGCTGCTGTATTGGATATCAATAATGTTCAATGTAGCCAAACATCACAGTAATCAATACCGGTGAGCTCTAATAACTAGAGACATTTAGTGTTGTTTACAGTAACTTCAGAGTATCAGATCTCCAAGTTCCTTCATAAACATAAACTATTATTACCACTATACAGCCATAACAACGACTACTGTCTGATACTACTGCAATAACTGCTGTTACTGCTTTTTAATATTTCATAATCAAATATTTGTTTAATTTGTTTCCATTTGAATGATACAGATACTTGTTTTGTTAATCTGATCACTACTCCTTACTGTTATTGAACAGCACACTAAATTATGTTTCTGACAACAATGTAAAGTAACAAATAGGCTTTAAAGTAACAGAAAACTGATCAATATTTGATCAGCCATGATGAAATCCCTACTTTTGCCACTCTGACACCTTTCCTTGCATTGAGATACTGAATTAACGACAGATAGGAGTATTTCTGGGATTAAGGACTCCTATTTAATATTCTCCTCTTAATCCTGATGAATCTTTCATGTGAGGTCATGTTGCATCTGCCTTTTAAATAAACCTGGACTGTCTACTGTGAATTACTGTTATTCTCTGGCTGCATGGACCTTATTTCACCAGGTTGTCTTTCTCTACACCTAAATCAACAGAGATTAAATACTCACACACAGAACATGCTGTATTACTGAGCCATCGTCTGGTTTTTGTCTGCGTGACATGATGAAAAAAATAATCTGGCTTTTCCTGAAATGTGGGTCAAATGATGGCCTGAGACACTAAAGCTTTGCATGTTTGAAAGAGCAGCCTGGTGAGTCCTGTTGACGAGTAATGAAACCTTTTCCTGAAATTCGGCAACAGATATTTCAAGGTTTATACAGTTGTTGCATAGACACGTTTTTGACTCGTAGAGCAGCACAGTTCAGGGGGAGGGGAGGCAGAGGGCACAGACAGGATTAAAGAGCACCATCTGTCGACAGAGAGCCTTCAGCCAACACACCAACCATCCCGGTCAAATAAAACATGAGCAGGTCTATCTGTAAAACCTCCACTCCCCTACCATTAAAGACATCTGTCCTCAGCACTGCCTCTGTTCTAATACAGTACATCTGGCACAAATGGACATAGGGGCAATACCCAGAGATTGAACCTACAAACAAGTTGTTTGTCTTAGCTCATGGAAATTCAAAAGTACATTCAGAAAATCAGCCAGTCAACAACACATCTGAGACTAAAAAGACGTCATCAATGTGAGGGTCATTTGTAAAGGACAGAGGATGGCTTATCCTGTACACACTGTAATGTGTAATTTGTGATATTGGGCTAAACAAATAAAACTGACTTGACTTGACATGCAAACCAAAGTTTGTTTAAAAATTTATTGCTTTATCAACAAGTGCATACCCTTCAAAGAGCATGACAAGTCATAAATGCTTAACAACATTTATGACGTACCAGATTGATTCAGGATACAACATATGCATGAAAACAAACCTATACAACAAGAGAAGCTACAAAACCATGTTGTAAGTACTGTTTGGGTCTGGACCTAGCAGGAGTCATTTGTGTTTTCTTCAGGCTTTTTGGCTGTGTGCTGTGTAATTAATGAACTGGTAAACAGCTTATTCAGCCTGAGCCTGCTTGACTTGCTCCATCACAAGACCGCTGTCAGCAGACCATCCTGCACACTGCCTCATGTCTCCTATTACGCCCTGACAGATAATTCAGTTAAACTGCCTTTCTCACTTTCTCTCTCTCAAAGATGCTGACTCTTTCTCCTCTGGGCTGACTTTCTGACTTCTTAGCAGCTTTCTAGCTTCTGTCTCATGCATAAACACCATAAAGTCTTATTTCAACAAATATTTCTTGTAACATGAGTGAGAAAAAGACCATAGTTAGAACTGTATGAATACAGAGATCATGGGAAAAAAATCCTTCCCAGCACCAAACAAACCGCACGCGTTGACTTCCAGCTGGTTTTCAACATGGAGGCCGGGTCACATTTCAGTTAGGAAAATATGACCCTGAAAACATTTGAGGAGACAGGAGGACATTACAGTGACAGAGTATTGATTCATACTTGATCAGCCCTTTTACGATTTGATCAGAGTTCAGGAGTTCATTGCTTGGCTCTGACAGGTTATTTTCCTTCAGTCTGTGAAATCTTGTAAAACCATTGTAAGCACCAGGGGGACACAGATTATCTGTCTCATGCACTACTGTCAGGATATAGTGACGTTTTAGAAAAACATTTTCTTTATTGTATTTGCTCAAAATGACCCGCTTCAGCTGTCAGTTGAGCATAATTTCTGCTCCAAATTGAATTAGAAGTTTTAGGGAGGAGACACGAACATCCTGAGTAACAAGACAAAAGATAGAAGACAAGAACAAGAGTGGCATAAAGAAAAAAAAACTCTCAAAAAACAATTTATACATTCGAGGAGGTGCCATTTATGAGCTTAACAGAAAATACAGCTGGAGAAAGGGACAGAGGGATTGAGCTTGGGCTTCAAAGACGGAGCAGAATTGAATTGAGGAATCAGATCAGCAGTTAGTCTGATGAGAGGGCTGTAACGTCTGAAGACGCGATATTTGGACGTCCATATATCCTGAACTGAAATCAATCTGAGGACTTCTTGCTGGAAGCATCATGGCTTGTTCACACCTTGTGATTGTTCTCCTGTGTTGTCTACCTTTGGCAGGTATGGAGCTCAGCTGTCTGAGTAGAATTATTATAAAAAGAACATTTAAAATGTAAGTTATTGTAAAAATGTGTTTTAGTCAGTTTAGTTTCCTCTGTGTTTTTGTGGAGCTTATCCCACATTTTCCATTAACTGTTAAGTTATAAGATAAAACTTTATTTATCCCAAGGGAAATTGTGGTGCAGCAGTTGCAACCTGAAGTAGGAAATCATAAATCCTAAAAAAGTGCTGATAAATAATGTTAATGTGAAATAAAATGTACATTTCTTACTATAAATGTTAGGATTGTCATGATGCTTACTGCATATTGCATCCTGAGTCATTTGAGTGATTATTTAAGTTACTGCTAGGTTTTTGTTTCTCATGAAACACATTTACATTTTAATTGCGATGCCTCTATATGACCGACATGAGCAAACAAGATCAGCCAGACTGGCTATTTCTATAAAGGTATTTTCAGCTGTCTCCAGATCAGATTCTCTGGAAACCAGACGACCAAGTTGAAGTGAAGCAGGAGAAATTTTTTTTGTGTCTTTGCAGCACCAGATGGTGGCGCTCCTGGGAACACTACTAACTTTTGTCCACAGGGGTCGCCAAAACCATCTTTAACTGATTCAGTAAATATCATGGTCACAGTCCTTTTATAGCCTAATGTACGGATTTCTATCAAAACTTATCGTCATCAATTATTAATATTTTATCAATCATTACATCATTATCTATTTCTATAAGGCAAGGCAGCTTTATTTAGATAGTGCATTTCATACACAAGGTAACTCAATGTTCTTTACATGATTAAAAATCTATCTATCTATCTCTATCTATCTAAGTTTGTTCATGTCTTTTCCACTGCTTCCTTCAGCCTCTTTGACCTGTTACACCTGTGTATTCCCGGCCATCTCTCCTCTGGACTGCTTTAAATTTCCTCAGGAGTGTCCGGCCGGGCAGCGCTGCCTGTCCAGTGTTGCTACAGGAAAACGGGGTGAGATCCAGATCTGTGTGTTTTTTTTCTGTTGGTAGATGAGATTAATTTCTGAGAAGGCAGGATGTCTACAGATTGGCAGACAGAGCAACACTGTGTCTGGGAACAGCTTTATATTAACTTTTGAAAAGGAGAGGAATGAAGAAGTGACATTAAATTGAGCTAAATTAATGTTTTTTTTATTTGTCCAAAATTCAAATCACATGAATTCAGATATCACAAACCTATTCATTAAGAATTTAGTTGTATCTCAATATAAATATATAGAGTGGTAGTTAAATCTCACAACTAGATCTTTGTGCTTGAGTATAGAGAAATTGATTGTTATTTTTTATGTAGGTGCACTCCAAGTGACCATATATGAGAAGAGCTGTGCAGTCCCATCCCAGTGTGGAGTAAGGGGACAGAAATACGCCTCTGGCATCTACTTCAACTTCACCAACGTCTGCTGTGATACTGACCTCTGTAACGGTGCTGGGTCCTTTGCTGCCCTCAGCTGGGGAGGAGCAGCTCTCCTGCTGCCTGCCCTCGCTCTGCTGCTGGCCTGAACAGCAGAGGTGACGGTGGCGGTGAGGTCACGCTCAGCTGCAGACGGACCTGGACAGAATGCACACTCACAGGCACATGAGCATGCAGTTAATAAGACAACTGGCTTTAAAAATCCTCATTTCAACAAAGAATTCTGTTTTAAAAATGACACACTGATGTGGTTGTAAAAGCTCATATAATCAAAACATTTTCTAAAAGCTCCCAAAATAAAGACTAAAACAAACTTACTGTTTGACATTTGCATGAAGTTATAAAAAAAAACAATTACAAACATGCCAATACCACAATATATTGTCAATAACAGACTAATATCAAAATATATTCAGTTGACAAAACAACTCCAAGTCCGTTTTAGTGGCTGTTCTGGAGCTTTCATTCATATTATTACCATGATCTTCATCAGGTTATAGATAATCACATTTGGAGATTTCAATCAAAAAAGTTGTCAAATAGTTCATTCTTGACCTTGGGAACAGCTGCTGAAAACAAACTCAGTCGATGTTTGAAACATTTCGGAAACGGTAGCTTGCAGATGAAGATCATGATATGTTAGAAAGCTCCAGAACAGCTACATACTGAGTGAGACTGGTTTGTCAACTTCTGCTTCCAGTGTCAATAACAAATGTTGACACCAACACAGACAAGAAATCATAAAAATATTCATCGCTGCAAAACTCATCCACATTTCCATGTCAAATGGGCAAAAGCTCCAGAAGAGATACTAAACGGATCCTTGAGGTGTGATTGTTTATGAAGCGCTTTTAATTGTGTTTTCATCACGTATCAGTGCATCTCTTAATGAGTTTAATAAATGAAGCTAATTTATGCTTATTTGTATGTACACATTATTTTCTATTGTACCATCAGCTGTCCAAGCTTAACTACTGATACAGACTAGAAATGCTGTTGTTTGCACCTTATTGTGTGCCTTTCTCTCCTTGTTGTTGTCTCCATAAATAAATAAAAAACACCTGTCACTGGTTGATGTTTTATCAAGTTATTTCTTTATTGGGACATTAATAAATGTGTCTTTGTCCAGTCTTCAGAATACATTTCAGCTGTGCTATTAGTTTGATTGTCTTCATTGTTTCAATGTCTTCATTAATCCACTGGTTTAGTGTACACACACCACTGTTTGTGGACTGTTAAGTGCAACTGCTTTTGACTACACAGCATGAAAAATGTTAAAATATTTGTAAGGGAATTCATAGAGGAAGAAACAAAAGTCAAAAACACAACTTCATAACAGAAAATACATGACACAAAATTCTGTTGTAAAAAAAAAAAGGTGAACAGTGAAGTGAAAAACAAATTCATATGAATATAAGAATTAAATGGTCCCTGAAAGTTTATCATGTCCATCAGTAAGAAGTGAGAAACTCTTCCACACTTGGAGAAGAAACACTAAAATACATCAGCACTGAAATGTCCCTTTAAAAGTTGGTCCAATTTTAGAAAATAGATGAAATCCACAATGATTCAGTCAATAGAAAATATGCATATCATCTGTTTGAGCAACACTTCAAAAAGGATGCAAAAATAACCAACTGTGCTCAGATCTAATATAAAAAAGTAATATAAAAAAAGGCTTTAGTTGCACTTCGTCTTAATTTTCTTTGACGAGCTTCACCCTGTTCTGAGGATATGACACATAAAAAACAACTTCTATAAATGTTAATTTGCACAGTTGACATGAAGTTAATAAAATCGTCTCAAAGCTGCCGCTTCAGTCGGACAAGACGCGTTGTTCATGGTCCCAGGTCTTCCTAGCGATTAGTTTCAAGTCACTTTCACAGGAATTATTTCAGATTTAAAAAAAGAGTGGATTAATCCTCATGATGATGCATGACAGTTAAATAGCAGCCTGCAAACTCTCCACACGGGTTTTATATTAAGGATAAGTCCAGTAATATTTTAATTGTTAACAAATCCCACAGAAAGACCAAAACCATCCCTCATGCTGTAAATACACATTAGTGGAACAGAGTGTATTAATTCAAATCAATTAAAAAAAAAACTTGGACCCGGGAGGCAATTTGTTGGCAAATGGAAAATAGTCTGCAAATAATACACTATTTACTGTTTGAGTGACGTTTGCTCAAAACTGTGAAGCCTGCAGTCTTTAAATATGTATCTGTGACCCACTAGTTAACAGTCACAACTTCTGTAGGACCCGTTTTGTTGGTCTTGTCTTGGGAATTTGTTGACAATAAGACAAATATTACCAGCATTATCCTTTACTCTATAATCGATCTAAAGCTGCAAGTGTGATTTCCATTTTTAAACATGAATGTTTTGCTTGATTCCATTTAATGTTCTGCAAAGGTTTTCTATTGCGTGTTTCTCATGAAAAGGCTTCATGGCGGACACAATCTGAGCTCCCTCTTTTACGTGACACTAAAAACAGCATCCTTCATACATGACGGGCAGAGCAAAAGAAAGTGTTTCTGCATGAGGCCTCAACAACGCATCACAAACAAGCTTTGTAATCTTGAATAATCCTTCGTGTCTGCTGTGGGAGCGCAGAAAGGGGAAGCCCAAGTCTATTGAAATAGTTTCCTGTCTCTGTTTCAGCTCTGCCACCCTAAAGCGAGACTCGGTCTGCAGGCCGGCAAGAGGAAAAGCATGTCACTTCCTCTCTGAGGTGCACTATGAAGAATAAGAAATCCATTTAATAAAGAGTCAAATCAAAGGCCTTGTTCCCTCAGTCTGCAATTAGATAGACAAAAACACTTTGGCAGCTGAGCTGGCACGAGCACCCTAAAATAAAAATAAAAACCTGCTTCCTTTATGCCAAGATCAAGATCAGGCTGTGTGAGGCCTGCAAGGTACTATAAAAGGTTAATATGGTAGGCAGCTTTGCGCACGTAGAAAAAAATGCAGAGAAATACTGTTGAAAACAGCAAAAAGGGAACAGGAAACATCTTGAGCGTATCTACTGATGAGGAAGCTGTCCACAAGCGACGCTGTAGTTTAGAATGAGTGTGTGAACCTGGTAGCAAGTCGATCAATCATTAATTTCCCACAGAGGTGATGGGATTTTCGCGACAGCGTTTGTGTGCATGTGTTTGTTTTTACATTAGCTTATCTGATGTCCTGTGCTTCCTCGTTTCCCTCCTGATGTTAACTGATGCACGTGGCAAATAAAAAAAAAAAAAAACCTACATGAACAAATAACAAACATAGGAAGGCAGTTTGATGACAGTAAAACTGGCAATAACGACTCATCAGAATGTTCTAACAAAAAAAGACAAACACAAGTTGCTTGCAGGGTGAATCATGGTGTGAGCAGGGGAGTAAAATATGTTTTTAAGCTGTGACTTATGCATCCAGTTGTGCTCCTACTTGAGAGATTTAGCTACAGAGGAGTAGGCGATGTGGATCTCCTCGTCGACCGGACAGGTAGCGGCGAACTCCTCCCTGGCATACGCTGCATTCAGGTACCTCCAGAGGTTCGTCAGAGACGAGGGGATGCTGAAGTTTCGGTATTGTAAACACACCACCTGGAGAGAGGAGAAGGGAAATAAAAAGGAACCCATGCATTCATTTTCAAACCAAAAATAAACATGATCTCAACATTATTATCCCCATGCTGCACAGCTTGAAGCAGGAGATTACCTTCACGATGTGGAGCTTAGGCAGTAAGTTGCAGTCAGCCAGAGTAAGCTCTTGGCCGTCCAGGAAGGGGCGGGACGAGGAAGTGAGCTCATCAGTGCTATTCTCGTCGATCTCGTCGGGAAGTAGAGAGCCTAGGTAGTCGTCCAGCTTTTTCAGAGCCTTCAGCAGGCCTTTCTCTAGGTCTGAGCACACAGAAAATATTCAAATATCGTGTTTAATCAAAGCTAAAGAGATCTGATTTCAGACTAATACACTTTATTTAATTTTTATTCATGAAATGAATGACAAGAGTTTCATTTTAAAGCGCAAGGATATTAAATACACAGTCTGAGCTTTTCTGCCTCGGTGCAGAAAAGCTCAGACTGTGACTTTATTAAGACGCTCCCTGCTGGTTTTCTGTCCGTCAGAGAGAGATAAGCAGCCCATTTGTAACAGAAAACACCACAATTAAACTGTGTCCAAGAGTAATGTTTAAATTTGGATGAAGCAAGGACTGTTGTGACATTTGAAAGAATCAAATTCAATTCAGTTAAATACCAGCTCTACTTACTTTCGTTGGCCTGAGGGTTGGAGTTCTTGATGTAAGCAGAGAATTTGGAGAAAACATCCATGCCTGCCGTGTTGGACTCTGGATTACGAGCAGCCAGACGGGGATACCTAAACATCAGAGAGGTCGATAATGATCCACACAAGATCATTTCACATCACACACAAAAACCTACATGAATGATGAACGAAACTTATACATAGAAACTGCAAGAAGTCAGAAGGAGAGAACCAAAACAGCTAGAGCTGCAACTAACAATTATATTTCATTTGTCCGTTCACTGTTTGGTAAAAAAAATATATTTCTAAATGAATTTCCTAAAGTCTAAGATGGCATCTTCAAATGTTTCATTCAGCAAAGTCCAAACATATTCAATTAACGACACACAAGACAAAGAAAAGTTGAAAAGCTGAAGATAGCAAATGTTTGGAAAAATTACTTAAATAATGATTAGTTTTCTGTAACTCGACTAATTGTTTCAGCTCTGAAAAGAACAAAATAACACATATGTGAAACAGATGAGTGGTTACTTGGGCGGGCAGAGGTTTTCCTCCAGGAACTCCTCAATCTTGTTGGTGTCCGTTTTGACCTCGCTGCCGTACAACAGGAAGGGAGGCTGGGCGCCCGGAGCCAGGTCCTTCAAGATGTCTGGCTTTCTAAACAGGTGGACGAAAACAGAGAAATGTCAGAAACAGGGAGATGGACATCCAGCAGAAGAGAGATAGAGGAAAAGAGGAAGAAGGGAAAACGAATGAAACAGGAAATGACAGGTTTTAGCAGTGATTTCACCTCTTCATATCCACCGTGGTAACATCGAAGGTGACTCCTTTCAGCCACAGCACCATGAAGAGACGCTGAGAGAAGGGACAGTTGCCGATGCTCTGACCATCGCTCCCTGCCTGGGAAACATCTTATATTACTTCATGTTTATCTTATTTAGAGGCTCATATGGTGACTGTGGCTGATTCTTAATAGTGTTTTCAATTAATCTAAACAACAAAGAAAATACATGATATGAAATAAGAGAGATTAACAACGATGTGAAAAACAAACCAATAAATATATCAAGTTAAATGCTCTGTGAAATCGTATTGTGACAAAAAATATGAAGAGATGATCAGGAAATTCATCTGTAACTATTTTATAATCAATAAATTGCTGAAAGATTTTTTTAAGAAAAACGTGTCAAAACCCTGCAGCTGCTCAGATGTGCTGATTTGCTGTTTACCTTGGTCTCTTGTGGCTCTTGGGCTGCAACTAATGATTAGTATCATTACTGATTAACTTTCCAAATATTTTCTCCATTTGTCGATTCATTATTTGGTCTGTAAATGTCAGGAAATAGAGGAAAAATTATGATTTCCTAAAATGTAATGTTTGTTATAATGTCAAAGTAATTGCCAATTACCTTGCCAGGCTATTGCGCCTACAGCATCACAGGAAGTATGGGCGGGCCCAGGCTACCAATTCAATTAATAACTAAATATTTCTGCTCCATACAACATCAAAATTAAATCCCTTGTATTTTGTAAACAAGTGGAGCTGAAATATTAAATCAATAGACAAATGAGTTGGGAGCTATTTTTAATCATTAACTTTTCTCTGGCCTCTCAAATATGTGCAAATGTTTTTGTTTTACAACACTATAAACTGAGATATTGTCACTTTAGCCAAAATGATCATTTTAAATGGACATTTTTCAACCTTTTCTGGTTATTTAACAGACAGAACCTTTATTAATTAATGGAGAAAATAATCAGCAAATTAATCCATGATGAGAAGCATACTTAGATACTCCTTGGAAGCAACATAATTCATGTTTTGCATTTGAGTATGGAGTTTGTTGGCCGCTCAGGAAACCATCACAGAGCTTTAGGATGTTCCTTGTGTGGCTGCAGGAAGCCACATTTCATGTTCAGTCATGTATATAATATATTATATAAGAGTTTGTGGCCTGAGCAGCATACAGCATAAACCCATAGTTAAAACAAGAAACACTGACTTTCTGTTTCTAAAGCCAAAGTGAAACTAAACTAACATGCTATCCATGCTGTTTATTAAGGGTATCAAGTGTCACTGATGTAGAGGAGTTACAACAGCATCTTTCACCCCTGAAGGAGAAAGGTGGAGGAGGAGGGTGGTGCTCATGTTCACACAGAGGAGTCATTATTGAAACCTCTGTCAGGACATGAGGGGAAGTATTTCTTGATGTAAAAGAAGTTTTTTAGCACAAAGAAAACGGGATTAGCCTGTTTGACATACTAAATATAGATGGAAGTCGCCTGCTCGTTATGTGAACGTGATTTAATTAGATTATTACTGCTATTTAGGCCACAATAAGCCCGGTGAGTCAGCAGAGGTGGTCTAGCAGAGATGCTGTAATGTGATGATGTGATTTGAAGCGTACAAGGTGACTCTATGTCCCCATGCTGGCAGTGTGAGGCGTGTTATCAGCCGATAGCAACAACAAGATAAGAAACAACAAACACAGCCTGTCTGCGGCTCCGTTACATAAACTGATGTCACACAATGTCGCCGTGTCGCCGCTGTTCAGGGGGACATCGATGAGTCACTCACCTTCACGAAAAGTTCAACTTTCACGTCGCTCATCTTCACCTGTTGATGCACGAGACCTTTTCAAGACAGAGCAAGCAGACAGAAATGAGATGTTACAGTCAAGCTGAGCAAAACCCACAGTTACTAAACGAAAAAAACGGGCTCGACACGTCGGGGAGCCGAGCCCATCTTCCGCTTCAAACCCCGGTCCGAAAAGACGAAGTAACAACAGCGTTAATGTGGCAGCTGAACGGCCAGGGCAACGAGTGAAGCTAACTTTAGCTCAACAGCCGAAAAACATCGACCTGTGTCTCTTTTTCAGTGCAGAGTATACCTACAAAGAGTTTAAAGTTGTCGCTGCCGCCTGTTGCTGCCTGCTGGTCGACTCTCCTCCCTGCTGCTCTGCTGCGATCATCTCACTTCCTGCTGGCGCGTGACGAGCTGAGCTCTCAGCAAATAAAGAGGCCTTATACAGACTGTAGTTATAGACTGTATATGATATAAAGTGTTAAATAGACTGTATATGCACTATATACAGACTGTAGTTATAGACTGTATATAATATAAAGTGTTAAATAGACTGTACATAGACTGTAATATAAAGTGTTAAATCGACTGTATATAATATAAAGTGTTAAATAGACTGTATATGCACTATATACAGACTGTAGTTATAGACTGTATATAATATAAAGTGTTAAATAGACTGTACATAGACTGTAATATAAAGTGTTAAATAGACTGTATATAATATAAAGTGTTAAATAGACTGTATATGCACTATATACAGACTGTAGTTATAGACTGTATATAATATAAAGTGTTAAATAGACTGTACATAGACTGTAATATAAAGTGTTAAATAGACTATATATGCACTATATACAGACTGTAGTTATAGACTGTATATAGACTGTAATATAAAGTGTTAAATAGACTGTATATAATATAAAGTGTTAAATAGACTGTATATGCACTATATACAGACTGTAGTTATAGACTGTATATAGACTGTAATATAAAGTGTTAAATAGACTGTATATAATATAAAGTGTTAAATAGACTGTATATGCACTATATACAGACTGTAGTTATAGACTGTATATAGACTGTAATATAAAGTGTTAAATAGACTGTATATAGACTGTAATATAAAGTGTTAAATAGACTGTACATAGACTGTAATATAAAGTGTTAAATAGACTATATATGCACTATATACAGACTGTAGTTATAGACTGTATATAATATAAAGTGTTAAATAGACTGTATATGCACTATATACAGACTGTAGTTATAGACTGTATATAATATAAAGTGTTAAATAGACTGTACATAGACTGTAATATAAAGTGTTAAATAGACTATATATGCACTATATACAGACTGTAGTTATAGACTGTATATAATATAAAGTGTTAAATAGACTGTATATGCACTATATACAGACTGTAGTTATAGACTGTATATAATATAAAGTGTTAAATAGACTGTACATAGACTGTAATATAAAGTGTTAAATAGACTGTATATAATATAAAGTGTTAAATAGACTGTATATGCACTATATACAGACTGTAGTTATAGACTGTATATAATATAAAGTGTTAAATAGACTGTACATAGACTGTAATATAAAGTGTTAAATAGACTATATATGCACTATATACAGACTGTAGTTATAGACTGTATATAATATAAAGTGTTAAATAGACTGTATATGCACTATATACAGACTGTAGTTATAGACTGTATATAATATAAAGTGTTAAATAGACTGTATATGCACTATATACAGACTGTAGTTATAGACTGTATATAATATAAAGTGTTAAATAGACTGTATATGCACTATATACAGACTGTAGTTATAGACTGTATATAATATAAAGTGTTAAATAGACTGTATATGCACTATATACAGACTGTAGTTATAGACTGTATATAATATAAAGTGTTAAATAGACTGTACATAGACTGTAATATAAAGTGTTAAATAGACTGTATATAATATAAAGTGTTAAATAGACTGTACATAGACTGTAATATAAAGTGTTAAATAGACTGTATATAGACTGTAATATGAAGTGTTAAATAGACTGTATATAGACTGTAATATAAAGTGTTAAATAGACTGTATATAGACTGTAATATGAAGTGTTAAATAGACTGTATATAGACTGTAATATGAAGTGTTAAATAGACTGTATATAGACTGTAATATAAAGTGTTAAATAGACTGTATATAGACTGTAATATAAAGTGTTAAATAGACTGTATATAGACTGTAATATAAGTGTTAAATAGACTGTATATAGACTGCAATATAAAGTGTTAAATAGACTATATATAGACTGTAATATAAGTGTTAAATAGACTGTATATAGACTGTAATATAAGTGTTAAATAGACTGTATATAGACTGTAATATAAAGTGTTAAATAGACTGTACATAGACTGCAATATAAAGTGTTAAATAGACTGTATATAGACTGTAATATAAAGTGTTAAATAGACTGTATATAGACTGTAATATAAAGTGTTAAATAGACTGTATATAGACTGTAATATAAGTGTTAAATAGACTGTATATAGACTGCAATATAAAGTGTTAAATAGACTGTATATAGACTGTAATATAAGTGTTAAATAGACTGTATATAGACTGTAATATAAGTGTTAAATAGACTGTATATAGACTGTAATATAAAGTGTTAAATAGACTGTACATAGACTGCAATATAAAGTGTTAAATAGACTGTATATAGACTGTAATATAAAGTGTTAAATAGACTGTACATAGACTGTAATATAAAGTGTTAAATAGACTGTATATAGACTGTAATATGAAGTGTTAAATAGACTGTACATAGACTGTAATATGAAGTGTTAAATAGACTGTATATAGACTGTAATATAAAGTGTTAAATAGACTGTATATAGACTGTAATATAAAGTGTTAAATAGACTGTATATAGACTGTAATATAAAGTGTTAAATAGACTGTACATAGACTGTAATATAAAGTGTTAAATAGACTGTATATAGACTGTAATATAAAGTGTTAAATAGACTGTATATAGACTGTAATATAAAGTGTTAAATAGACTGTATATAGACTGTAATATAAGTGTTAAATAGACTGTACATAGACTGTAATATAAAGTGTGAAATAGACTGTATATAGACTGTAATATGAAGTGTTAAATAGACTGTACATAGACTGTAATATAAAGTGTTAAATAGACTGTACATAGACTGTAATATAAAGTGTTAAATAGACTGTATATATACTGTAATATGAAGTGTTAAATAGACTGTATATAGACTGTAATATAAAGTGTTAAATAGACTGTATATAGACTGTAATATAAAGTGTTAAATAGACTGTATATAGACTGTAATATAAAGTGTTAAATAGACTGTATATAGACTGTAATATAAAGTGTTAAATAGACTGTATATAGACTGTAATATAAAGTGTTAAATAGACTGTATATAGACTGTAATATAAAGTGTTAAATAGACTGTATATAGACTGTAATATAAAGTGTTTAATAGACTGTATATAGACTGTAATATAAAGTGTTAAATAGACTGTATATAGACTGTAATATAAAGTGTTAAATAGACTGTATATAGACTGTAATATAAAGTGTTAAATAGACTGTATATAGACTGTAATATAAAGTGTTAAATAGACTGTATATAGACTGTAATATGAAGTGTTAAATAGACTGTATATAGACTGTAATATAAAGTGTTAAATAGACTGTATATAGACTGTAATATAAAGTGTTAAATAGACTGTATATAGACTGTAATATAAAGTGTTAAATAGACTATATATGCACTATATACAGACTGTAGTTATAGACTGTATATAGACTGTAATATAAGTGTTAAATAGACTGTATATAGACTGCAATATAAAGTGTTAAATAGACTGTACATAGACTGCAATATAAAGTGTTAAATAGACTGTATATAGACTGTAATATGAAGTGTTAAATAGACTGTATATAGACTGTAATATAAAGTGTTAAATAGACTGTATATAGACTGTAATATAAAGTGTTAAATAGACTGTATATAGACTGTAATATAAAGTGTTAAATAGACTGTATATAGACTGTAATATAAAGTGTTAAATAGACTGTATATAGACTGTAATATAAAGTGTTAAATAGACTGTATATAGACTGTAATATAAAGTGTTTAATAGACTGTATATAGACTGTAATATAAAGTGTTAAATAGACTGTATATAGACTGTAATATAAAGTGTTAAATAGACTGTATATAGACTGTAATATAAAGTGTTAAATAGACTGTATATAGACTGTAATATAAAGTGTTAAATAGACTGTATATAGACTGTAATATGAAGTGTTAAATAGACTGTATATAGACTGTAATATAAAGTGTTAAATAGACTGTATATAGACTGTAATATAAAGTGTTAAATAGACTGTATATAGACTGTAATATAAAGTGTTAAATAGACTATATATGCACTATATACAGACTGTAGTTATAGACTGTATATAGACTGTAATATAAGTGTTAAATAGACTGTATATAGACTGCAATATAAAGTGTTAAATAGACTGTACATAGACTGCAATATAAAGTGTTAAATAGACTGTATATAGACTGTAATATAAAGTGTTAAATAGACTGTATATAGACTGTAATATGAAGTGTTAAATAGACTGTATATAGACTGTAATATGAAGTGTTAAATAGACTGTATATAGACTGTAATATGAAGTGTTAAATAGACTGTATATAGACTGTAATATGAAGTGTTAAATAGACTGTACATAGACTGTAATATGAAGTGTTAAATAGACTGTATATAGACTGTAATATGAAGTGTTAAATAGACTGTATATAGACTGTAATATAAAGTGTTAAATAGACTGTATATAGACTGTAATATAAAGTGTTAAATAGACTGTATATAGACTGTAATATAAAGTGTTTAATAGACTGTATATAGACTGTAATATAAAGTGTTAAATAGACTGTATATAGACTGTAATATAAAGTGTTAAATAGACTGTATATAGACTGTAACATAAAGTGTTAAATAGACTGTATATAGACTGTAATATAAAGTGTTAAATAGACTATATATGCACTATATACAGACTGTAGTTATAGACTGTATATAGACTGTAATATAAGTGTTAAATAGACTGTATATAGACTGTAATATAAAGTGTTAAATAGACTATATATGCACTATATACAGACTGTAGTTATAGACTGTATATAGACTGTAATATAAGTGTTAAATAGACTGTATATAGACTGTAATATAAAGTGTTAAATAGACTGTATATGCACTATATACAGACTGTAGTTATAGACTGTATATAATATAAAGTGTTAAATAGACTGTATATGCACTATATACAGACTGTAGTTATAGACTGTATATAATATAAAGTGTTAAATAGACTGTACATAGACTGTAATATAAAGTGTTAAATAGACTGTATATAGACTGTAATATGAAGTGTTAAATAGACTGTACATAGACTGTAATATGAAGTGTTAAATAGACTGTATATAGACTGTAATATAAAGTGTTAAATAGACTGTATATAGACTGTAATATAAAGTGTTAAATAGACTGTATATAGACTGTAATATAAAGTGTTAAATAGACTGTATATAGACTGTAATATAAAGTGTTAAATAGACTGTACATAGACTGTAATATAAAGTGTTAAATAGACTGTATATAGACTGTAATATAAAGTGTTAAATAGACTGTATATAGACTGTAATATAAAGTGTTAAATAGACTGTATATAGACTGTAATATAAGTGTTAAATAGACTGTACATAGACTGTAATATAAAGTGTGAAATAGACTGTATATAGACTGTAATATGAAGTGTTAAATAGACTGTACATAGACTGTAATATAAAGTGTTAAATAGACTGTATATAGACTGTAATATAAAGTGTTAAATAGACTGTATATAGACTGTAATATAAAGTGTTAAATAGACTGTATATAGACTGTAATATGAAGTGTTAAATAGACTGTATATAGACTGTAATATAAAGTGTTAAATAGACTGTATATAGACTGTAATATAAAGTGTTAAATAGACTGTATATAGACTGTAATATAAAGTGTTAAATAGACTGTATATAGACTGTAATATAAAGTGTTAAATAGACTGTATATAGACTGTAATATAAAGTGTTAAATAGACTGTATATAGACTGTAATATAAAGTGTTTAATAGACTGTATATAGACTGTAATATAAAGTGTTAAATAGACTGTATATAGACTGTAATATAAAGTGTTAAATAGACTGTATATAGACTGTAATATAAAGTGTTAAATAGACTGTACATAGACTGTAATATAAAGTGTTAAATAGACTGTATATAGACTGTAATATAAAGTGTTAAATAGACTGTATATAGACTGTAATATAAAGTGTTAAATAGACTGTATATAGACTGTAATATGAAGTGTTAAATAGACTGTATATAGACTGTAATATAAAGTGTTAAATAGACTGTATATAGACTGTAATATAAAGTGTTAAATAGACTGTATATAGACTGTAATATAAAGTGTTAAATAGACTATATATGCACTATATACAGACTGTAGTTATAGACTGTATATAGACTGTAATATAAGTGTTAAATAGACTGTATATAGACTGCAATATAAAGTGTTAAATAGACTGTACATAGACTGCAATATAAAGTGTTAAATAGACTGTATATAGACTGTAATATAAAGTGTTAAATAGACTGTATATAGACTGTAATATGAAGTGTTAAATAGACTGTATATAGACTGTAATATGAAGTGTTAAATAGACTGTATATAGACTGTAATATGAAGTGTTAAATAGACTGTATATAGACTGTAATATGAAGTGTTAAATAGACTGTACATAGACTGTAATATGAAGTGTTAAATAGACTGTATATAGACTGTAATATAAAGTGTTAAATAGACTGTATATAGACTGTAATATAAAGTGTTAAATAGACTGTACATAGACTGTAATATAAAGTGTTTAATAGACTGTACATAGACTGTAATATAAAGTGTTAAATAGACTGTATATAGACTGTAATATAAAGTGTTAAATAGACTGTATATAGACTGTAATATAAAGTGTTTAATAGACTGTATATAGACTGTAATATAAAGTGTTAAATAGACTGTATATAGACTGTAATATAAAGTGTTAAATAGACTGTATATAGACTGTAATATAAAGTGTTAAATAGACTGTATATAGACTGTAATATAAAGTGTTAAATAGACTATATATGCACTATATACAGACTGTAGTTATAGACTGTATATAGACTGTAATATAAGTGTTAAATAGACTGTATATAGACTGTAATATAAAGTGTTAAATAGACTGTATATGCACTATATACAGACTGTAGTTATAGACTGTATATAATATAAAGTGTTAAATAGACTGTATATGCACTATATACAGACTGTAGTTATAGACTGTATATAATATAAAGTGTTAAATAGACTGTACATAGACTGTAATATAAAGTGTTAAATAGACTGTATATAATATGAAGTGTTAAATAGACTGTATATAGACTGTAATATAAAGTGTTAAATAGACTGTATATAGACTGTAATATGAAGTCTTAAATAGACTGTATATAGACTGCAATATGAAGTGTTAAATAGACTGTATATAGACTGTAATATGAAGTGTTAAATAGACTGTATATAGACTGTAATATAAAGTGTTAAATAGACTGTATATAGACTGTAATATGAAGTGTTAAATAGACTGTATATAGACTGTAATATAAAGTGTTAAATAGACTGTATATAGACTGTAATATAAAGTGTTAAATAGACTATATATGCACTATATACAGACTGTAGTTATAGACTGTATATAGACTGTAATATAAGTGTTAAATAGACTGTATATAGACTGCAATATAAAGTGTTAAATAGACTGTACATAGACTGCAATATAAAGTGTTAAATAGACTGTATATAGACTGTAATATAAAGTGTTAAATAGACTGTATATAGACTGTAATATGAAGTGTTAAATAGACTGTATATAGACTGTAATATGAAGTGTTAAATAGACTGTATATAGACTGTAATATGAAGTGTTAAATAGACTGTATATAGACTGTAATATGAAGTGTTAAATAGACTGTACATAGACTGTAATATGAAGTGTTAAATAGACTGTATATAGACTGTAATATAAAGTGTTAAATAGACTGTATATAGACTGTAATATAAAGTGTTAAATAGACTGTACATAGACTGTAATATAAAGTGTTTAATAGACTGTACATAGACTGTAATATAAAGTGTTAAATAGACTGTATATAGACTGTAATATAAAGTGTTAAATAGACTGTATATAGACTGTAATATAAAGTGTTTAATAGACTGTATATAGACTGTAATATAAAGTGTTAAATAGACTGTATATAGACTGTAATATAAAGTGTTAAATAGACTGTATATAGACTGTAATATAAAGTGTTAAATAGACTGTATATAGACTGTAATATAAAGTGTTAAATAGACTATATATGCACTATATACAGACTGTAGTTATAGACTGTATATAGACTGTAATATAAGTGTTAAATAGACTGTATATAGACTGTAATATAAAGTGTTAAATAGACTGTATATGCACTATATACAGACTGTAGTTATAGACTGTATATAATATAAAGTGTTAAATAGACTGTATATGCACTATATACAGACTGTAGTTATAGACTGTATATAATATAAAGTGTTAAATAGACTGTACATAGACTGTAATATAAAGTGTTAAATAGACTGTATATAATATGAAGTGTTAAATAGACTGTATATAGACTGTAATATAAAGTGTTAAATAGACTGTATATAGACTGTAATATGAAGTCTTAAATAGACTGTATATAGACTGCAATATGAAGTGTTAAATAGACTGTATATGCACTATATACAGACTGTAGTTATAGACTGTATATAATATAAAGTGTTAAATAGACTGTATATTGACTGTAATATGAAGTGTTAAATAGACTGTATATAGACTGTAATATGAAGTGTTAAATAGACTGTATATAGACTGTAATATGAAGTGTTAAATAGACAGTATATAGACTGTAATATAAAGTGTTAAATAGACTGTATATAGACTGTAATATAAAGTGTTAAATAGACTGTATATAGACTGTAATATAAAGTGTTAAATAGACTGTATATAATATGAAGTGTTAAATAGACTGTATATAGACTGTAATATAAAGTGTTAAATAGACTGTATATAGACTGTAATATGAAGTGTTAAATAGACTGTATATAGACTGTAATATGAAGTGTTAAATAGACTGTATATAGACTGTAATATAAAGTGTTAAATAGACTGTATATAGACTGTAATATGAAGTGTTAAATAGACTGTATATAGACTGTAATATAAAGTGTTAAATAGACTGTATATAGACTGTAATATAAAGTGTTAAATAGACTATATATGCACTATATACAGACTGTAGTTATAGACTGTATATAGACTGTAATATGAAGTGTTAAATAGACTGTATATAGACTGTAATATAAAGTGTTAAATAGACTGTATATAGACTGTAATATAAAGTGTTAAATAGACTGTATATAGACTATAATATAAAGTGTTAAATAGACTGTATATAGACTGTAATATAAAGTGTTAAATAGACTGTATATAGACTGTAATATGAAGTGTTAAATAGACTGTATATAGACTGTAATATAAAGTGTTAAATAGACTGTATATAGACTGTAATATAAAGTGTTAAATAGACTGTATATAGACTGTAATATGAAGTGTTAAATAGACTGTATATAGACTGTAATATAAAGTATATAGACTGTTCAAACATTGGCTCTATATAGTTTCATAGACAGTATGTAGGTTTAACAGTCTGTGTTTTTGTTTTTTTTAATAATGGATATCTTAATAAATCCTGCCGGGCTGAGCATGTCACACTGACAGCCTAATCCTTTATTCAGACACAGTGTGCTCCCTGTCATGGAGGACAGTTTGAAAACAGTTTAATCTATTTTATAGACGGTGTGAGAATGTAACTCTTTGCCATCACAAATGTTTCTTTATTTTATTTTTTTTTTTTTTATTAAGTTACATTTAATGCATGGTCCATGACTTAAGAACCACAATTTATTTTCATTCCAGTTTTAATTTGATTTGATTTGATCTTTAAGATTTTATTATTACATTTAATTTAATTTATTCATTGGTCAAAATACTTCCATGGTCAATATTGAACATTCACTCAGACAACAAAAAGAAAATAAATGACCTGCACTCCGTCTTTCTGTCTTGCCTTATCTTTAATTTAAAATTAAAAACTATTTTTTGGTAATGCCTATGAACATTTGAGTGCAGCTATTTTTCATTACAAACTATCTATAAACAGTTAGAGTCACTTTGAAACGTTGATAAGACTGATATCCAACCTCCAGGATCAGGAAGATGTTCTTATGGTAACAGTACATATTCTTTACTAATATTAAATGATACAAAGCTTGGCTGACTAAAAACGTTAAATATAGTGCAGCAAGCTTGTTTCAGAAGCTTTCGCTCATGAGGTTGCGGTGGAGGTCTGACTGCACTAGAGGGCATCCTTGGTTTCAGTGAGTTGCAGGTGAAACAAAATCAATCAGATGGTATGTTGAAGAAATAATAGAACACATAATCCTTAGAAAATAAGCTTTGGACGTTAGAAGTACACAAACCTGTTGACCCACTTGGTGTCTCTGTGAATGGCAAACAGCTCCTCGTGTTATTAGTCACATCGTTTAACAATGCCCTTTATTGCTGTAGCTATGGCCCTGAATCTGCATGTTATGATGATGAAGGCAGAAAAACTGGTGATGATGATTCATTTTCATGATGGCTCACAGGCTCTTCCATACATAACTAGTCTAGGACAGATCATAGTAATAAAGTGCACTGAATCATAGCCAGATGATCATGTACATCACATCAGATTTAGTGCAAATAGCAACACAGGCAGCATTAACTACACCCCCCACAAGCCCCAGACAGAGGACAGGATGGCAGCACAGAGGGCCGCAGTCAGAGAGAGCTGGACGGAGGTGGCTCCATTGCACAGGTCTGCTCTGCAACAGCGGAAGGTGGCGGTGTAACCGGCGCCCAGGAAGACGCCAGTCACCGTCCTTTCACACAAGTCTGAGTCCAGGCAGCCACGGGTGTGTAGGCTCAAGCTTCCTGTTGCATTGAACTCTGGGTTGGAAACAGAAGATGATATCACCTTCAGCATGGGATTGGTTAAATGAAGACCATATAATAATGTCAAAAGCCTTTAAACCTATTAGTCATGATTTTGATGCTGATTTACTTAATTTACCTGGTAAAATTGGTGACCTCATTTTGTTCTATTACACATTTCCTTATGTAGTCACCAAATTGCTATATTTGCAGTGCATTCACAGTATATTCAGAGCGTTGTAGGGTTTTCTTACGTGCTTCTCCTCTGAAGCAGCTCTCAGTTTGCGCATTACATTCAACATCGCTGCCGAAGAAACACAACCCTAATATTCCAACAGGGCACTTGCGGCAGATCAGGCACTGTGCTGGTAAAGGGAAAGAAAGAAGAGAAATAAGTGATGATTGGATTCACAGCACAGTTACTGACTCAGCAACATAGTTTGGAGGTTTCTTATCACCCCAGAATATCAGTGTCAGAGCCTCTGTGCTGGTTTCTCCACAAGCGCCTCCAGAGATCATTAATTATTAGAGGTGCTGGTGGCTGGACTGTTCTGCTTCAGCCCATTTCTGGTCTTTTTGCTAAGCCGAACATGAAGATTGTTGTATTTGAGGTATGACAAATTTATCTGAATAAATGAATGTACCTTTGTTTCTCTTTCTTTACTGCTGTAACCTTTTATTCTGGTGCTCATTCAAATACAAGACACTCTCCAAAGATACAAGACACACAGGAGTTTCCTGCTACATCTGTGGCAATTAGTGCTGCTGGACACTTTTGTCAGATTAACTGTCATTAATCAGTGCAGTGAAATCACCTGAGACTTAATCATGAAAGGCAATTAATATAACTCTGTTTGTCTCTAGGAGTTTGTCCCAAGTAATGAGCCACAGTAAAAAGTCTTTTGACTACATAAATAAAAGCTGTACCCATAAATCTACTTGCTTCTGTGTGGGTTTATCTCAGTGCATTAGACATTATTGTTGACTTACCTGTTGCGATGAAGGCACTCAGGACAACCAATTTCCAAACGTTACTCATCCTTCTCAAAGGTTACAAGATCGACAGATTCCCTTTAAAAGACAGCGTACTGAGATCTGAATGACAGAGCACTGAAAAGATTTCAGGTTGGACTCACTAAATAAATAACATGCTAGAATGAGGTTTGTCAGGTTTTGTGTTCCTGCATCGGGAGGAGAAATCTTTGAGCGTCACTGACAAGCTTTTCTAGCCAAGAGGAAACCCACAGTCATGCAGTTTGGACATGAAACTAAATATTATTTTCTGCAAGTGTTTCATGTAGCCAAAACAGTATTTTGTTGTAATTGTAATTAAGGACTGCACAATATCTTGTTACGTTGAGCTGTAGTGACTATCCGTTCAAAACCCCACATGACAATAAAGGAGCCTATTCAAGGTAAATAAAGGTAAAGTTCTATAATGTCTATAATGAGCCACCAATCATGAATAAGATCATAATTGTTTTTTTAATGGCTCCATGTGCTGTAAAGGGACATCATGGCAGAGCTGAAAGCAGCAGTGAGGGGGAGCTGGATGGATGTGGCTCCATTACAGCAGTCAGTGCTGCAGCATTTCCTGGAGACAGTGATGGTCCCTGATGGTCAGGAGGGCTCCAGATTCAGTATGGTTGCAGAGGGACGAGGCGATGCATCCTTGAGTCTCCAGGGTCAAAAAAAACACTGGTGTTGAAGGCTAAAACAAGGACAAAGAGTGCTGAGGGTGTCCGAAGATTTTCATATTGGAAATAAAAATATATTATGGTTCTCCAGCTTCCTCCCACCATCCAAAAACATGCATGGGGATTAGGTTAATTGGTTAATTTAAAGTGACCGTAGGTGTGAATGTGAGTGTGAGTGGTTGTCTGTCTCTATGTGTCCTGTGATGAACTGGAGACTTGTCCAGGGTGTACCTGCCTTTCACCCTAAGACAGCTGGGATAGGCTCCAGCCCCCCACGACCCTATGAGGATAAGGGGTAGAAAATGGATGGATGGATGTTTTGTCTTGATTTTAACCAACAAGGGCTGCCATGAACAGTTTCCTTAGCCACTGGCTGTAGCTTTGCGTTAGTTTGTTTACTTAACTGGGTTTGTTTAGGGGTTAACAGTTAGCAGATGAGAGGCTGACAAACTCCAATCTGTGCGGCTGCTTCAGCTATCCATCCATCCATCCATCCATCCATCCATCCATCCATCCATCCATCCATTCTCTTCCACATATCCGGAGATAACGAAATAATTAAGTCGTTATCACAAGAAAACTTTGTTATATCGTGAGATGACAGTGCATAAAAAAATCTAAATCCATGGCTGTTCTCGGCCTCCGTAGTTGCAATAAATTGCTTACTCAATTTTTTTTTGTCTCACTCCCATTTCTTCTTTTTGCATTTTAAAGCACTACTTAGAACCTTCTTAAGATCCGACAGTGCAGAATGTAAATTGTTGCCATTTTTCAACTGGTCTTAAAATTTTGATCAGGAGTATATATGGTAAATATTGAGTATAATTACAGTGGTGAGGGTATACTACAGATATAAATGCAACTAACATGTAATGATGACCATTTTCCAAAGTATGGTGCATTACTTTTTTATTGTGAGATATCGTCTAACGTTTAGTCAGATGAACTGATTGCTACCAAGAGAGTGGTAACAATCTTTTCATGTAACTCTTATCACAGGAACCAATTAAAAAGTCAATTTGCAAAATGTCCAGCTTGTTTTAGGATGTGACAATAAATAGCATTTTGATGTAGTATTATCAATTTTGTTCTGTCGTCCTGCTACCCATTTTGAAAAGAATAATTTGCATTAAAATGGCTTGTTGGATTTAAGAAACATTTTAGTAGTGGTAGACTAATGTTGAAGGTTTTGGTCTTATGGTTGACATTTTTTATGGTTTCCAAATCATTCATGGCAAAAGTATTTTAAGTGGTTGTCAGAGCCTTCTACCACGTCATTAACTATTACTGATGGTGACTTTTCCAGCCGCACCTCAGTTTGTACTATTAGGACGGGTTCTGTCTAATAGTTTGTGTTTAAGTGGTAAACACTCAACAGGGACACACCCGTCTATTGTCATGGACGTCAGAGGACAGCAGATGATAGACACATCTCACATTGATTTGAGACCTGTCTGAGCTGAAGTTGCTCATAGTGTATAAGTTATTGAATATGATTTCCATAAAAATCTAGCTATAATTAATAAAAAATATATAAAATCAGTGCTGTAGTATCAGCAGCATGAGGTGAAATGTGTCTGAGCTGAATGTGATGATGCTACAGTTTCTAAGTTTATGTATCAACAAAAAGGTTTATTACAAAAAGGCAAATATAAGTACAGGAATGAAGGAATGAACACTTTAACCTGTCCAACCTGAAATAAATCACTTCTACTGAAGGCTATCAAAAATGAACTAAAACAAAACAGCTCTGGCACTAGGGTTATGAAAGTTACAAACACTGTGATTAAACACTGACCTAATTAATAAGGAAACTAAGGGTGCTCTGCTAAGAGGGTGGAGAAAACTGAACAAAAATGATCTATAATAACTACAAACAGAAAACATTCACCAATGTTGAGGAAGCAAATGATTTAACTGAACTACAAAAGAAAACGCTCACCAACAGTGAGGACAAAACAGGTGGACACACAGACTACACTGAGGCTCCGTCCACACGACAACAGCACGATAACACCTGTGAGATTTTTCTTTGCAGATTCCAAAGTTTTTGTGTCCACTCACACAACGTTGCCAGAAGTATTTCCGTCTACATGGCAACGCGATAACGACAGGGATGTAATACTTATGTCACGCTGATAGGTGGCACTGCAAAGAAACAGAGACCCACCAAAAGAAAGAAAGAAGGCAATGAGCATGCGCATGAAGTCCCTGTTATGTAAGCATGCAGAGTGCAAACATAAACATGACACCGAGAAGAAAAAAGCAAAAATGCTAATAAACTTAGCAGCGCCTGTATCACACATGCTTCTCTGTAATCCATCATCGTTGTTCAGCAACACTTTATGGTCCTACTTCTGGTCATGTGATGATGTGATGCCATCATTAGCAAAAACGTCGGGTACACACTGCAACTCCAGGACTACTGTACATATTTTGTCAATTAAAAAAAATATGTCACTGTGTCTGTCCTACTGGCAGATTACACAGGACAGATGTGAGGTAAAATGTGAGGTGTATCCATCCAGCCATTATCTGCCACTTATCCTCATAGGGTCATGGGGGGGGCTGGACCATATCCCAGCTGTCTTAGGGTGAAAGGCAGGGTACACCCTGGACAAGTCTCCAGTTCATCACAGGACACAGAGACAGACAACCACTCACACTCACATTCACACCTACGGACAATTTCAATTAATCTAATCCCCATGCATGTTTTTGGATGGTGGGAGGAAGCCGGAGTACCCGGAGAGAACCCACGCAGACACGAGGAGAACATGCAAACTCCACACATAAAGGCCCTAAATGTGAGATGTAATTCACCGAAAATCATCTCAAGTCTTGAAATTCCAGCTTAACACTTAGCAGACTGCGTACAGATCTGGAAGAGGCAAATTTGGTCTAGAATGTGTGTCATGGCAACATATGGTGATAAATTAAAGCAAATGCTTTGGGTTTAAAAAAAAATACCATTGTGGGTTGCCGTCTGCAGGCAAGACAGAATCAGTATTAAAGTTTGTCGGATTCACAGAATTGCACTGTCCTGTGGACGGCATCTAAAGGGACACTAACCTGACAACATGTGACTAACAAACAAAGTATCAAACAAACAGCTCAACAACAGACAGACGAGGGACCTGACGTGGACAGAATTCAATGACGTGGAACTGGCAGGTAGTTTGACTGACATAACACAAGATGTTCTGGTACAAGACACCGCTGCTATTTATATACAGGTGAAACAATCAGGGGCGGGGCAGACAATCGTGGGAAAGACAAGGGCAGGAAGTAGTGAAGCTGGAATGAGAGAAAGATGATTAATTTCAAAATAAAACAGGAAATGACAAGACTGAAATAATAAACATAACTTGACCTGACAGACATGACACTTTCCTGTCCCTGCACTGTTTCCACAAGAGAAATGCTTTCCATTTTTAAATATTAAGTCATTATCACGAGAAAACTGTAAAAATCTATCTAACCCTGTTAAAACGTCAAACCATGGCCTAGGGCTTCTGTATGGAAGTGTCAACAGACAGAATCATTCAGATCTGGATGTAAAATCTTTAGTGAGTTATTTTGTCAGATCAGATCAGATTTTAGTGGCTAAATTAGTTATTTACATAAATCATCAGCTCTGATTTTATTCATTGCTTTTTAAAGATCGCTTTAGTGATCGTGCTTAAGGAGAAGAGAGTAGAGGTAATGCTCCTCTGTGCCTCCTGTGCTCTTAGATACAGCAAACCTCACCACTGCCGCTCAGACCCACATGAACTTTATCCATATGTCAACTGTATTGTATGTTTTCTAAAATACTGAGCTCTGTTTGACGTATATTATAAAGCCAAAGGGAAATGAGATGATGGATCACAGTCTCATTAATGCCTTTGCATATGTGTGTGTGTGCGTATACATATTTACAGTGCATTGTGTTTGTGTTTGAGCTTTTGAGGAGCGCTGAACAATGACACATTCATTTTCAAGCTTCAGATTGTGATAGAGAACTAAACTTTAGTCAATCATTCCACCGCAAATATTCAGATTCTTGGTTAAAACAATGAGGAGACACTCCCTTCTCTGATTTTAAGGCCTGAAGCTAAAACAGGATGTCATATAATCAGAAAAGTTTTATTCATTGATTTAGGAAAAGTATGAAACATAAAATCAATTCAAAGGTAACACTAACAAATATAGGATAGAATAAAATAAATGGCAGTTTTGCATTAACATTATACCATAAGGAATATTATTTACATTTAATAAAACTGCTGCCAATCATCCGTCAGTCGTTAAAAGAACACATTAACACTGGGAAATATGCTTATTCACTTTCTTATTCAGGAAACTTTGATAACACTGCATTATTTATATGGTAAATATGTGGCTGCAAAAAGAAGTCAGTTGCATCTCATTTGTGTAATAATGTTTGAAAAGCAAACTAAAAACAACAATTTAAAGTTGTACAGTTGCTTGTTTAGTCCTTAGCAGCAGTTTTCCTGTTTAGAATCAGCCAATCAGACTGGTTGTTCTGTGACAAACATCACTGGAAGCTCACGCTCAACCACATGGTAACACTAAGGCAAGGCATTGTACATTTGGGCATTTTTGATGGTACATTTTATAGTTATCGTACAAATATGATAATAAATACACCTGGCAGCACTGGAAGAAAACCTGAAATATGCTGTCTGAACTGGCAGCTGCTTGGTGTGGAGTGAATATGGAGACAATATGACATCTAGTGGCTGAATGTTAGTGGTTACTCTTCATCATCATCATTATTTGTCTGTTCAACAAAACAACAAGTGCAGGTGGCATTTGCCCCATCAGATAGTGGCCTGCTGTCGTCACAGCTTCTCACATATTGTCAGCTGCTGAATGTTTTGCATTCTTTGTGAAATCAACTATAAAAATCCACTTGTGATATCAATATTCATCACTTACTCTTGGCAAGAAAATGGAAAAGTGTTTCCAAAAAACTATTAACTAGAATTGCCTATACACACTGTCTGTTTGTATATCCCATTTGTTCCAAATAAATAGAGAAAACACAGATGGAAATTATTTATTTTTAAAATGAAATTTGAATTTAGTTGCCTTCAACCAATATTCCAGTGTTATGGGAACATTACATGAAAAGCTACAGAGGCATATTATGTAGCTGGTATCCCTCCATTATATATTATCATGGGGACACCATCACTTATTTAAAGCATGTTCAAGAAATGAAAGAGCAAAAACAGTAAAGACATTTTAAAATGAAAACGTTCAGCGACTTTAAAGGCCCCACTGGCTCCAAACAGCCAGCAGAGCAGCAGCCAGAGCTGCTGCAGTGACAGGTGGCTGGGAGGTGGTCGCTCCGTTACAAAGGCTGGAGCTGCAGCAGGTCCTGGTGATGGTGTAGCTCACAGTCAGGATGGTCCCGTTGCTGTCGACACAACCCGATTTTTCTATGCAGCCTCCTTCATGGATGTCCAGCAGGTCGGCGCTAAACTCTGAAGGAAGCATTAAATGTTAATAACTGAATGTCATCAAACGTGTTGCATTAAGTGCTGAATAATTTATCAAACCACATGTCCTGTTTGTCTCAAAGAGCCTCCAGCATCACTTCAGAGCTTTAATTCAGACCTGTTCTTTCTCACTGAGTTCACTACTCTTCACCATTTTGAATTCACTGAGAAGTCACAATTTAATCCAGAATAACAAACAACTAAAGCAACTCAGGAATGACAGTAAATCACTGGAATTTGACATTTCATTTAAAAAAAAAATTAAAAAAATAGATATTTACATTAATAAAATTATCTGTCATCCATTTAATTAATTTCTTTAATTTATTCTTTATTTACCTATTTTCTCTTTCTTTAGTTGTATGTTATTACAGTTAGCTTATTATTCATTTTCCTTTTTTGTGGCTCTATGTGACTTTCTGTATATTGTTACATGTGAAATATGAAATATTGGCACACGTCTGCATCAAGTGAATTTCCCTCCTGTGAAATTAAATTCTGAACTGAACTAATTGGCATGTTTGGACTATATTTCTCTTATTAATACTATTTATAGACTAAAGTTAATAATGCAGCAGTATATTTAAATTTGATCTTCTTTAATAAATTCAGGGGGTTCAGTTCAATATAAGTTTTCCTTGTTTTTATGTAGCTGTGGGATGGGCTGTTATTGAGTTAGAGGGTATTTTAGTAATTGTGCAGAAATGATTAATGACTCATTCTTACTTGCAACTGCGTTGTAGCATCTGTCCTGAGATTTGGTGCAATTTACAGGAGCTGAATAGAGGCAGGAGCCCAGGATCCCCACTTCACAGGTGAAGCAGGAGAGACACTCGACTGTGGAGGCAACAAGCAATAGTGGAGAGGAAAGTTTCAGAGTATCAATCTTTTCTCACTACTGGAGGAAAACAACACTAAATCAACAGAAACAATCTATCTGACTCCATTCAGTCACATGGTTATCAGAGAAGTGGCTGCTGTAATCACAAAGTACACATCAAGAGTTGGTTTCCTCTCAAGGTGAATACTTGTTATCTTCAGTGGAATTCAGTCCAGGATGCTGGTGTATGACTTTGAGGTAAGTTTTACAGATGGAGGTAATTGTGTTTGTGGTGCTCAAAATGTTGACAAATTACATTTTACAGCAGCATATCTTTCCAGATACACCGTCCAACGGTGTCATTTGTCAGATCCAAAACCAAAGCTACAGTTTAGTGTGTGGTTAGTGACAGAAATAAGGGGGATATGTCAAAATGAATTTGTGATCAATGCAGTGCAATGTGGGTGAACTGTCCCTTTAAATGCTGGACAGTTGTGATATTCTTAGGTGTGCCTCTTTACTTTAAGACATAAATGTTGCAAACCCATCACAATTAAAAATCTAATTAAATCTTTCTAATTACAGCACATTCCTCCTCTGAGAACACATATCTGCACAAATAAAGAAGTAAAAATACCTCCTACCTGCTGTGACCAGAGTCAGTAATGCAGCACAGCTCCACAGAAACCTGCTCATGGTGATGCTCTACAGGTTAGGATACCACCAAGGACTCAAACGGATTCAGAAGCTGTGGGATTTAGTTTTAAAGAACAATGAGTCATGGTCAACGCCTTTATACGTGGGGAACTTATATCAGTGATATGTTTCAAAAGTAGTGATAAGACTGTTTGCAAGAGGTGACACATTGCCTTAACATGAATAGAAACAATTAGCACAATGCAGTCCCTCCCTGTCCAACCCAGCGTAGATCACAATGGATGTTGCTCCAATACCTTTTTCATGCAGTTGAATCATGTTTTGGTTTTGGTGTCATACTATCAGGAGCAGGACTATCATCCAGGACTTCTGTGCCTTTAACCTGTGCTGCTGCTGGGTGATGTTTTAAGACGCTCACAGTTCATTTCTCACCACAGCTTTAAGCTTCCTTTATAGTCTCGGTAAGCATTAGCACACCGGCCGTCACAGCAGCACTGTTATTCTTCAAACCTTGTGAGTCATTACAGTGAAGCAGGAACTACCACAGAGATGGTTTTGAGCATTTCAGTTGATATTTCAGTCTATTGGCAGATTTTGTCAACGCAATTGTATCACAACTGGACCAGATGTCATGAGACTTTACAGGCTGTTTAGATGAGACTGAATGAGTTCAAGGACAGATCCCACTTTATGCCCCTGAGCCACTTTACCACCACAACGAGTGTGATCACATCACAAGATGATGTCTAACTATCAGGCTGGAGACAGGATACCTTACCACCTCATGTGCTCATCTGGGACTTATTCAAAATAATGTTCTTTATAGGGTCCATTTCTAAGTCCAGACTTTCTGGGCGATTGATGTGATAAATGCAGAGGCTCTACCTGTCACCTTAGTCATATGCTTTTTCTTTGACCTGATCTGAATGTTTTTGGACCAGGTATTTTATTTTCATGTCCACTGTTCTTGCAGTAAATCTGCAGCCTTTCCCGCTGATTGCCGTATTTGTGATTCCTGACTTGTCACTTGCACTACACTCGACACAAAAAGATATTATTGCTTTTACATCCTTACTGGCAAGATGTTTTTTACTGCTACACTGGACAACTGCTAAATATCCCTCCATTTATCGATGAATTAAAGACATGTTTTTTTCTAAAACTTGAAAAGAGTAAATATGCTTTAAGAGAATGCTCTGACAATTCCACCACAAATGGCAATTCTTCCTTTCTTATTTCATAAATTTTGAGATACTACCTGACTGAATGTGTACCTGTTTTTGTATCTCATAAAGCATGTGCAACCAGTGTTTGCTATGTTGTCATGTTGAGCTGTTCTAGTCAGTGAAAATATAACATAAAAAAAAGATGGTTTCTAGCTGCATCAAGAGCTGACAGGCATTTGGGAAAAGGGGTGTTGGAAGCGGGGGGACAGGAAGAGGGCTTTATGCAGCCAGTGTCATCAGAGTCTCCAGAGTCAAACTGGAGACTCTGATGACACTGGCACTGTTGCTTCATTTTTAAATTATGACATCATTTCTTAAGGGGGGACCCGTCTGTTCATTACTTTGAACTCACTACTTCATACTCACTATTTTTCTGCAGTCATTGCAGTCAAATGTTGTACTAAACTAACATTGTGTTGTGTATGATGTTGAAATAGGTGTCAGCTGGCCTCTTTGCCATTGCGTCCCTGCGACCCTCAAAGGCTATAAGAGACAGAATCCAGAACAGTACAGAATGAACGGATGGATGCTGTCAGAATAAGACCACGTAGCAAAGACACCACGTTTTTTTTCAACGTTTTTCTTTATTTTCATATTTGTTGTCCAGTGAGACACAAAGTAGTTACAAGGATAAATAAAAAAAATCTAGCAACATATTATTCCAGTAACTGCCTGGAAGATTTACGAGCTCAGTGTTTCCCTGAAATATCCCATTGCTCCACTTCCATGACATGGGACACTGTAGCTTTGTGGTTTTATATAACTTCATTGTAAAAACTGAACCCTGACATGACACGACCATAGTAATGACTAATAATATTAATAATAATATTCAGCATGTGAGCATGACCATAATTTTAAAAAAATCAGTTTATTTCAGAGAGTGCTTTTGGTCTTGCAAAGACCCCGTCTTGTATAATTTATCAACGTGGACCTAATGAGCAGATGGGTGGATGATTCTCTTTACAGGATGCTTCCCCACATGGAGGCCAGGACGGCTGCAGTGATGGCAGCAGTGAGGGTCATCTTTGTGGATGGAGCGCCGCTGACCTGGACAGGGTTGCATTTGTCTGTCGAGCAACAGTCGATCTGGATCGTGTATGTGACGCCCAGCAGGGTGCCGTTGCTGGTGGTGTTGCAGCCTTCGGGCTCACGGCACCCCTGGGTGTTGAAGCCCACAGAGGTGAGTGATGTGAAAGCTGAGGAGAAAAGGTGCCATTTCATTAGCTGCAAAGTTGCAAAGGTGGAAATTAGATAGAAAGCTAATGCAACTAAAACCTCCCCCAAACTGGAATTACTAGATTTTTTTTTGCCTGAAACTACACAACTAGCATACAGGACTTAACAGAGTATTTTAATTAAGTAACAGAACTTATATACAGGATTGTATACACTACATAAAGGGATATTTCTTCGTTAAATAGTGGTTTTGACACTGGGGTGTGCTTGTTGATCTATGTGTAACTGGGCGTTTCAGTATTTGGGAGTGATTTAAACTGAATCATGTGGTTAAGTAATTTTTAAAGGAAAGGGTGTGATCTTGGATTCAGAAAGTGACATACTTGCTTTTCCAGTATAGCAGGTGCTGGTGTTGGTCGTGCAGGTCACCTCAGAGTTGCTGAGGCAGATGCCTAGAAGGCCGTAGCTGCATTGGTTGCAGGTCAAGGAATCGGCTGAAACACACAAATGAAAGCAAAGAAAGTTTAACTTTATTAAACTTTATGTTGAGCATGTAGAGCTTCAACAGTAGTCATCGAGCATGAGCTCAAAACAAGTTAATAAACAGTGTCTCAGCCTGAAATGAAAGGACATGAATAGTTTGTCAACATTAATTTTGGATAACAATTCTGGACAGAACTGTGCCATTTTAGGGCGGCACGGTGGTGTAGTGGTTAGCACTGTCGCCTCACAGCAAGAAGGTGCGGGGTTTGATTCCCAGCCCGGGGCCTTTCTGTGTGGAGTTTGTATGTTCTCCTCGTGTCTGTGTGGGTTCTCTCTGGTACTCCGGCTTCCTCCCACCATCCAAAAACATGCATGGGGATTAGGTTAATTGGCTAATTTAATTTGACCGTAGGTGTGAATGTGAGTGTGAGTGGTTGTCTGTCTCTATGTGTCTTGCGATGAGGTGGAGACTTGTCCAGGGTGTACCCTGCCTTCTGCCCTAAGACAGCTGAGCTCCAGCCCCCCCGCGACCCTATGAGGATAAGCGGTAGATAATGGATGAATGGATGGATGTGCCATTTTACAGACGTATGTGACCCACCACACCCTGCACTGTGGCACAAGCGTCAAGTCGCCAAACCCCGCCCTGCTCTGATTGACATTTTAAGAAAGACATTATACCAATTTCAATATTACAACATGATCTGAACCATCAATTTGAAACTGTCAAGGAAATATCAGGTGTGAAAGGCTAAGGCTATCACTGTTAAAGGGCTCCTTTGAGGAAAAAAAGGGCTATGATTCAATCAAATTCTTTAGTTTTCTCTTGAGCTGGAGTAGTAGATGTCAAAATAAGTTGTTCTTCTACAGTAGCTCAGATTTTGATTTGTCTTCATGTAGTTTTTAATACAACAACATTCTCTCTGGAAACAGACACTGATGGTGAGTTTTTTCAGTATTGTTCCAAATTTCTTTATATTTTTTTCAGAAGCTCAAATTAAAGTTGATTAAAAATCCAAACATAGAACTGAAACTATCTACGTGGCTGGAGACCACCAAGTGATAGTTTTCATTTATAATACAACTCTTCACGTCAGGTGAAGTAGTTTGTGAGTTTGAGGAGAGAACCTGGGAGAAATCTTGTCACAAAAACACTGCATCAGCTATGAAGCAGTTGACTGATAAACCAGTAATAAGATATCTCACTAGAAGTCCCTCGAGTCTAAAAGTCTTTACGTCTTAAGAAAATAAAGAACACATGAATAGAGACTTTTCCCATATTTTTATATTATTTTAACATTGACTGTTGATCTTTCCAGCCCCACATTTGTGAAAAACTGACTGATAATAGTAAAATCTTACCCAGCACGAAAGATGCAACAACTGCAATGATTCCAATTATGATCCTTCCCATCTTGATGTGCTGGTTTGCTTCTCGGTTTCAAAGAAGAAATCCCTCCAGTCAGGCGATGCTGTGCGTAGTGAGAACTGATGAGTGTGTCTGGTGAGGGCAGATATTTATACAGTCTCAGGTGGACAGTGAAGGGAGGGGACAAAAGAGTGTCTTTCAGGTATTTTGTCTTAATCTGGAATCTCAGGGGCAGAGTCACTGAGACTGAAGGAATTTCAGAAGACTGATGAACTGAGGAGGACCAGACTGAATGGTGTGAAGTGTACTAACCAGTCATTCAAGAGAAAGAATGAGTCAGTGACCACATGTTCAATCTCCAGCATGCTGTTATTATATAATAATAATAATAATAGTAAGGTCTCCTTGTAATTCCTCAATTAATCCTCAGAAAAAAACACATTAGTTTTGTAGAACAAGGTGAAAAACCCAGAAATATTCAGTTTACTATCTGAAAAGCATCAAATACCCCCCGCCCCTTTGAGAAGCTGAAACCAGAGAATATTTTTGTAATGATTTACTGATGATCAGCTTCAGATTTAAAACATACATATTACTGCTGTAAAATGAACAGTGAGGTAGAACAACAGAAAGTCTGCAGCATCCTTCTATGTTAACATGGTTTGGATTATAAAACCCTGGACTGGTTCATACTTAAACCTTTACACTGAAAAGCTCTTTGATTCTTGATCTGTGTGCCAAAACCTGAAATCAAGACAGATGAGTGTTGTGACACCAGTAGCACCATCTCCTCTGCAGAAAGAAACCTGAAGAACCAGTCCATCCTGCAGGATGGTAACGAGCAGAGGGAAGAAACCAAATCACCCCAGTGACATCACACAGGTTCTTTTTTGTCCCATGTTGGATATTTATTGAATTCTTCAAATTGTTCACATAACCAATAGAGCAAAAACATTCAGACATTTGGTGGACAATGCCAAAACTTTAGAAATCCTCTATTTAACACAAATCAGACCTAACAAATTTGAAACCGCTGCAATCTCAGTTACATTCCCATATCTGCAAAGAGGAACTATTTATTCACGCTCTCCCCTATATACATTCAAAACTAGCAAAATAAACAAGCTTTAACCCCGTTTATGAATAACGTGCAGTGTTAATTTGACACAATAAAACAGGTTAAACGTGGAACTGATGAGCCATTTGTGTCAAAATAAAAAAAGCTGCTACATGAAAAGACATATTTTCAGGGACAGTACCAGCCATAAGCCAAGAGACAGTTTAAATTGTTAGCTACACACTAATAAAGCAAACAAATGGCAATGATGAAATGAACAGAAATAGAAATGTTCATAGCACTTTGAAATCTATATATCTGAGGTGTGACTCTAAAATTACAATACACTGCTTCAAAAGCAACACATTAAAGCAATAGTTCTAACATTTTGTGAAATGTGATTATTCCTCTTGAGAACAATAACACTTTCATGTACAGTAAACATGGAGCTATAGCCAGAGGACAGTTAGCTTAGCCTAGCATGAAGACTTGAAACAGGGAAAACACCAATTCTGGCTGTGTACGCTAGTTAAATAAATCACTTACTACACCTTTAATTGGTTATGTTTTTTGTGAGTAAAAACTTACTGTTTTTATACCTGTTAACTATTGAGCTTTACAGGTGCTAATAGGCACATTATCTTTCACCTTTGCACTGCACCTGCTAGCTGTTTCCCCTCATTTTCTGTCTTTATTCTAAGCTAAGCTAACCGGCTGTTGGCTGGTGCTTCATATTTCAGTGGTATCAATCTTCTACTCTACCTCTTGGCAGAAAAAGGTGAATAAATTCCCAAAATGTCCGACCATTCCTTTAAGGTGTAATGGCACAAGCTATCCTACAAAAACAATTTTAGTTCCATAGAAATGCCTAATGTAATTCGTTTATCTAAATATTTTATTATTACCAAGCCATTAAGGTAATCATTGGGTACTTTTAAATCGGTGGCGGACTCCTTAAATCCTCTTTGTAGTGCTGATGTGCGTGCATTATGTAGAGAGTGTTTTATGTGCATGCACTTTGTGTCATCCGCTGCATTTTGTGTCAAACTAGGGCACGTGCCACAAACAGAGCAGCGGCGGTGGCCACAGCCAGGCTCAGGGCGGACGTTCTGGGCAGACCGGGTGCGGCGTTGCACAGGTCGGTGTTGCAGCAAGTCTTGGTCATGGAGTAGACGGTGGTGTTGGAGCTGCTGGAGGGGAAGTTGACATCTTCAGTTTGGTTGCACTTCCCCACTGCGAGACAGCCCTTCTTCTTGATGTCCAGGAAGCCAACTGTGGAGTGACAGCAAACACACATCAGTGGTGTCTGTTGCTCTTTGTTTGACTGAGAGGTATGAACAGCATGTTGCTTCCTAAAGTTACTGTAAATTGACAATTTAGATTTGGAGTGTTTTCACTCAACAGGTTGATATATTAAGTGTGCATTAGCCTCCCAAATCTTAAAATTCATTTTGCAAACACATTGTTCAATGAATGAATGAATGAGTTGTTTTCAGGCACATGACTATCAATGAACAACACTGATTAAAGCAGAGACTGAACCATCTTGTGGATAACTTGAGTTTATCTGTTGATGTCACAATAACAACCTCCATTTCAAATACACTTAAAACATCCCAGAGTCAGATGTGTGATCTGTAATGCCTGAGTCAAGAGCTGCAACTGCTTGATTGGATTACAGAATTCCCACATTTTTCAGGAGTGTGATATTACCACGCCTGATGGCAAATGTGTTACAACTGACTGACTCTTTCTTATGCAAATTAATTTTGCAACTGGTGGCCAAGTAGTGCGAGTGTTGACAACAACCTTTCTTCCGGAGAATGTTGTCTGGTGAGATTCTTAACTTCTGAGCTCCTTCTTACCTGCTGTCCCAACGCCACTGAAGCATTGTTCCCCGCTTTCACATGTGACTTGGCTGGTAATGCACAGGTCCCCGAAGCCAAGGCTGCACTTGTAGCACTGCAGAGCTTGAACTGGTATCAATATAGAATTGGAAGGAAGAGGAAGCAAAGTTAAAACATAGGCTGACAAAGAGATATACACTCCAGCAAACGTCTCTTACGTTTGTCTGGGAAAAAAGGCTTTCAGAGTTTACCATCCACTCAAGTGTGATGCCGTTTGGCCTTTAAAAAGGGTCGTACATGGTTAATATATATATGAGATAATAACACAAAGTCAGTAATTACGGATGGGACTAATGGGTGACCTCTGACCTTGATAATAGCACCTGTGCAAACACATAAATTGAAACCATCAGTTTGCACAGTGGAAACTCTGAAGTTGGTTTACAGTCAAGGTATGTTGACAAAAGATAACAGGTCCAAAGAGGTGGTCATTAACTTAGCACGCTCATTTCCCCAAATTCAATCAGTTTGAACATGTTCAGCATATCGTGAAAATAAAATAAAGGAAATAAATAAAATCACACATAAACAATAAATAGAGCAATCATTAAATTACATCCACAGTTCAAAGATCAGATTACTCGTAATGGAGAGCATCTGAGCATGTTGTGCCTCTGGAGAAGCTCTGTTGATTCTGAAAAAAAATCAAGGTGTTTTTCCTGCAAATACGGTGCTTTAAATTCCATACTAACTGCACACAGTAAGTACTACTACCACTATATTTGTACAGTATAGCTTCATGTATTTGCAGTAGATAGGAAATCAATATACTTTTCCATCTGCACCAACACAAAAGTGTAATATATGAATCCAAGTACTGTCTGATAGTATCATCAGTCTAACTTTATGTAGGTGAAAGAACTGTTATTTATACACTTGTTAAAACTGCATGGAGCATATCTGGACTGGAGGAAAAAAATAATAAGTCAAAATGAGCAAAATGCAAATAAAAACAACCCAGCTGGTGTCTTGACTTGATTTCTGGAGATAAAAATGGATGACACTGCAATTTACCAACGTTGAAAAATGCCTGGTAAATTCATTTCAAACAAGTCACACTGACACCTTCAATCAACTTAAGTGAAAGAGAGCATCTAATACATTTAATTCTCTCAGGAATGCCGGAGGAAAATTTTTATGAAGTAATGAAGGACTTATGAGAATAATAACAAGCCCTCTATTACAAATTTTTAATCGATTTTACAACCAGCTATGCTGCCATGGTGATGCAACAAGCCTCGAGGACAACCACTGTGAGACTGAAACTGGGTGACTCAGTGTTGAGAGGGGAGATACTCAATCAGAGAGTAACTATGCTTACTCTGGTGACAAGTATTGTTAGAAACCTGACGCTCCAGTTTTAACGTCAGAGACCTGTGACCGCAGTCTTCAAGTACAAACTGGGGGGAAAAACATGTCTGGAAAGTCCCCTTTTCTTCTTTTTTCTTTGATTTTGTTTTTAGTTAGTAAAGCCCCTCTTATTTTTAAATTGTAAATGCTATGTAAATGTTTCATGGGTTGTTTCCTCTGTGTAGAGTTCCCACTGCATAATGATAATAAAAATCTGAACCATTGCCTTCTGAAGATTAGTTCATTCTGATGATGTGAGGGTGTGATTTTTTTCCTGTTTCTGACACTTATTGGACTAAATTCAAACATTCAATCTCAATTTACACTCTTTTGTTTTTTGGACTGAGGACAGGCTGGTGCTATTGTGACTTGTTGTCTGTCGTGGTATAATGGTTAAGTGGTATAATGAGAGGGCCGCAGCTAGCCGGTTAACATGCTCATTTCATTTCTACAACACAACACACAGACATCTTTGACACAATGGCAACACTGTAACCTCTTCACACTCTGTTGACAATGTTTGTTAATTTGTTTCATCATTTTAAACTAAAATTTTGGCCAGATCTTAAAAACTGCACCTTCTTACAAAATCAAGTAAAGTGAAAGGGAGACAAGAAGAGGAAAACTATAGTCCTAATTTACGAAGTTATTCTTATTTTGTTTTTCTTGTGATACGCTGTGTTGTTTTACCTCTTCAGCTTGCTTAAATTTATTCAAATTACACAGAGCAGGGAAAAACACTCCCCAAGGACAAACGTGACATGATGACTCATGGGAGGATAGGATAAATACATACTTGATAAGTATTTGAAATTGATGCTGAGCTGACTCATCATCACTCGTCATTATGTCACACATGCACTGATATAATATTTGGTTATGTCACTTTCCCAGTATAAACATACTGGTAAATGATAAGAGAAACATTCATGTAAAAAGCAGGGCTATACTTGAGAAATGTTTCAAACAAAAATGTCTATCCCAGATGTATATGTGTAACTGCATAAAACCTGCACCATCCTGTGGGTTAGCCTGATTTCAAATCCAACCCCAATTTTTTATTTCAGAGAACAAAAACAGGACCACGTCTCGCTACACAGAAAGCCCCCACCCTGCCCCATTTTTTTCAGTTATACCCGGGTTCAAGTAGGCTAGAGTTGACTTAAAAAGAAATAATCTCTGAAATTAAAATGCATTTATGTTGTTAAAATCCAGAACAAGGGACCCACACATATATCACATATACAGTCACTTGTCTTTGCAATATCGGCATGGCACATAAAGTGTCATGTGACGTTGGTGCTGCCACACCTCAGCGCTCTGTAATGCAGACTGACATGTTGCAGTCTGAAATCTGGTCAGACCGGATACTCCAAACAATTGAGTCATTTCATCCATAAAGACAACATTCACCTCTTCACTGTGCATGTGAGGGAAGTCTGGAGGTGAGACGCCACATGGGAACAGAAAAGCTTAATGATGTTCAATTATAGCAGATAGTTATGTTCACTGCAGCACAGGTGTCTCGACATTTAAGTGGTTGCTTCTTCAGCTCCGTTAATTGCAACAGAATTCTTACGCAGACGCATTTCCTTGAATAGCAGGTTCTGGAAAAAAACAAAAAACAGCGGCCTATGTATTTAGATGCACGGTAGTCAAGCACTTTTGACAACAAGACAGACCTGTCAACAACATTTGGCAGGTGTGGCAGCAGCAGACATCACTGTGAGGGATTTATCAACTGCAGTTCTGCTTCCAGTTCAACCGACATTGTGGCATGGAAGAAAAAAAATGTTCTCTCATTCCTGGAAACTTGTGGAGCATATTTAGGTCACTTCCACTTCACTTCCCTCGAGACTTGACCAAGGAACACACCTGACCAAGGAAGATCCACAGCATGTCAGTGAGGGGTGAACAACTACCAGTCTTTTAATTTAAAAGGTCCCACATTATGCTCATTTACAGGTACATTCTACTAGAGCATGTTTACATGTGGCAATGCTCAAAAAGTCTTTATTTTCCTCATACTGGGTGCCTGAATAGGCCTGTCAAGGTAGCAAATTTTGCTGAACAATATATTGTCCCACCACTTATTGCTAATGTAATGAAAGTATGGCATAATGAGTACACCCTTTCAAAAGCAATGAATTTTACTTTCTCAAGAGTATTTAACATGGTAATGAGAATCTCAAGAACTTCAAAATATCTGAAATTAAAAAAAAATAATGAAATGGACTCTAATTTTCTTTTAGATTCTCTTTGGCTGGATGTTTCACTGGGGGTGTGGTATTCATTTGAAATCATGGCTTTTATTATTCCTACTAATTTTTCCTCGTTATCTTGCTCTCTAATCCTCCAACTAAGAGACTGGATGAGTGACAGGAGGGCTCACTCAGTTCATTCTCGATGGAACCAACCACCCTACCCAGGTGTTGAAAAAGATGCATAGAGTGAAACGTCCTGTCATCTAGCCTGTTTGGTAGAGAGAGACAAGGAGAACAAACATGCACGCACATGTGATATATTGAGCCAAGCAAAATGTTCAAGTTTTCATTTATCGTGAGATTAATTGATTTATTGATTATTGTGACAGACCGATGCCTGAATATGACCAAATTTAATTTCTGTCTAATACACACCATTTAGTGCCAAATAATTGGAGTTGCTAGGCAACAGTTTGGGTCCTTCATCTGGAAAATGAACTGGCAGATGCAATAGTCTAAATATTGCAGATCACATCACTTCTGGACAGAAATCCAAACGGCTTATTTAAAATGCACTACAGCCAAACCTGAAGTCTGAGGTGTGGCACACCACAGCCTACTTTTTAATCACACTCCATGTGACTGGTGTCAGTTCTACACTGCCCTCTACTGCTCTGGCACTGAAACTACAGATCACGGAGAACCTTTCAAGCAACCCAAAAAAAAAGAAGAGAGAAAAATAATTTAAAAAAAAAAAAAAAAAACCTAACAGTTAAAGCTAATATTAATACTAAGGAACAAGAAAAAGAAAATTATTTTAAAGTAAAAAGAGGAATCTGATACAGCTGACGGTGTCATAGACTTGGGGCCTTCCCCATGATCAGTGCTTTGGGAGGAGTCAGTCCACCATAGGGCTTTCCTATATTATTGTCAACATTTAGCTATTAACTCAGCAGCCCTGTATGACTAATAGAAGTAGCTGAGCAGTGACTCAATCCAGCCTCACACCAGCTGAAAAATCTAAATTTATTTCATCCAATTCACGAATAAAAGCTGTGTTTTAGAGTTCTGCCTGTCTTAGCTCACTCTGGGAAACAACTGAGAAAAAAACACATGAACAACAACAAGCCAAAATTAAACTCATGAGTCATGTGCCACAACATCATTCCGACCGTGCAGTATGCACGCATGCAAAAGAGACAACGTATCGTGAGATGAATATGCAAACAAGTTAATGAAAGGTAATGTGAGGGAAAATGTACAAAGACAGTCTTCACAAGAGTCTGCTAGGATTGGCACAATTCACTCTCACACCTAAAAGATAAATACATTCTCGTCTGGTGTGTGTGTAAATATACTTATAGCTTGTCATGCTGAAATCATTCAGGGAGGAGATCAGCCGGACTGATGAAAGGTGTAGTCTGCTTAAATGTATGTGGCAGGAAGACAATGTCTTACAGATAAATTAAGCTTAAGACATATTCGAGACAGAAAAAAAAATAATAAAAACAATAAAAAAGGAATAAAAAATTTGTTCAACAGTTGCTCGTGACATCTCCACCCAACTTGACAAAATTTACTGACATCTGGATTCAAGAGTAGCCAAGTACTCTTGTCTATTTTTCTGCCAGTTGGTGCTTGGGGAAACCTCTCAGCAGCCTGTAAAATGTTGACTTCAAAAATCAACCAGGCTGTTGTCTGAAATCATCTAGCCTACTTCTTCCCAGAGTACAAACATTCACACACAGATCCCTCCTGGCCACTTGTACAGGGAGACGGAATACAACAGTATGTCATTATCTGCATGTGAATCACCTTTCTGTCACAAAACAACTATGTAAGTAAAGGATGTGTGGTAATGGCCAAAGTTATCACCTGAAAGTATAAAAAACAGCCAGGACGGGAACATATTTCTATCTAGGAAGGGTGTGGTTTGAAACATAAGACAGAAACAACAATGGTAAGGGGATCCAGAGGACAAAAATGGACTACAATGGTCTGAAAACAAAACAGCATAAATACAAATGGCCATTATAGTGCACCCATTCTGCAGACCGAGAAGTGGAATTTGAGACTTGGGCAAAGCCAGTTGTTAGGTGAGGAATGTCTCATGTAATAGCGAGCAGGTTGGAACATGATTCAGTCTTTTAATAAGGTGTGAAAAAAAAAAAATCCTCTACAACAAGCAGGCTGCCTCACCCCAACCTGTAATAAGAGCATTTGAGTAAAGCCTGGGATGAGCACAGAGGATAAAACACAGCAAAAAAAATCTGCAGCTACTTTGGCTCATCTGTGGTTATGAAACTCAATCTGCATTGACCTTTAAAAACAGGATAACATTTGATTCTGGGGTGGCAACAAAAATCTATTAACCACTTCTTCTATAAAACGTCAGAGAGCAAAATTTTAATTCCCAGAAGCCATATTGTTCAAACTGTTTTAACTATTCCACATGTTCAGTTTACTGTTAGATATCATTATGGAAAACCATCAATTCAATAATCAAAATCATTTTCTGCCAAACGTCTTTGATTGATCTGTTTATCCATTACAAGTAGCTAACTATTTATTTATTCATTAGGCTAATTTCAGCTAACTATTTCAACAATTCGCCCGTTATCGTTAGCTATATTTCAACGGTTTGTCCGTTACTGTGTGCGAACTATATTTCAACGGGTTTCCGTTACTGCCAACTGTTTCAACAGTGCGCCCTTTACTTTTAGCTATTTCAAATGTTAGCCATTCATTTGGCTAACACTTTCAACAGTTCATCCGTTACTTTTAGCTAACATTAATGGATTCAGCCATTCAAATGTTTGTCCATCACTTTAAGCTAACTATTTCAATTATGTATCGTCAATCTTGGCAAGCGTTAACGACTTTCACTATTAGCTAACGTTCACAAACTTAACTGTTTGTCCATCAATTTAAGCTAACAATTTCAACTGTTTGCCAATTTCAACATTTTCCGTTACCTTTAGCTAACCTCAACTACAAAACCAAGACAAGACATTTTATCATGATATGTCAATGACCAAAACACAAACACCAACACTATTTCTCAAATCACACTTTGGCCATTTAACGCAAAAGTGTCCACATCCTAACGTTATGTGAACACTGCACATCACTGGTAACGGTAGGCAGAGTGAACACACCCAGTCAAAAAAACTGCCTGCAGCCTTCCAACACTGACAACATCCAGTAAAGGTGAAAACACAGACAAACACTGACAAAATCACCACTGTTTGAAGTTTTTTTGGTATCTGGCAGGACTTTCTAGCTTTTCTAGGTTTTGTTGGGGAAATATTTAAACGTGAAAATCAACGGCTGTCCGATTTAAGAGGTAAGTTTTAGTCATAATTCACTGAAAGTATTTTACTCACCGACTGCAAAGCAGAATCCGACTGCGAACAGGTGGAGAATAAGTCTGCTCATCTTGAAAAAAGGAGAGGAATAAGCTCACAAACTCAACTTTAAGGAAAAGCTGCTGCTGCTGCTGCCTGCGAGTTCACAACTCCGACCGTTAAAAATTTGGATCAAACGTCATTCACTGTTTATCTGCCTTTTATAATTTTTCCGTCCCATCCGAACGTCACCGTTATCCAATCAGAGGAGGTCTCGTGGGGCGTCCACCCAGTGCTGTTTGTTCAAGCTCTCCCACCTGTGCAGAACAGAGGCAGGTCAGGGGGTATTACACGAATTTTTGATGTTTTTTGGTGCTGAGAAGTGACTCTAATATTATTTTATGACCTTTTAAGTCACCACATTTATTTAAATTCTGTACAGAAACGGCAAGGCTTCATTTCAGAGGCAGCTACTGTGCATTATACACATTTTGTGATATTGTTAGGTTCACGTAAGTAGGCTAAAGGATATATCCTCCACCTCTGACATTTTTCCATAGGATTGCCAAAAGAAGCAGCTACATTTACATGGTAATTTACATGGTAATTATCCTGATTTGGTTGGCCATTTGTCCATTCTGGTTAAGGTACCCACTGCACCCTTTGAACAAAATGACAGATTACAACAACTAATCACAACTACTCGATTGACTGTATCATGTACTCTAACTGAATATCAGCAGGTTAAACAGTATTAGTTTAGACAGTAAATTAAGGTTATTATGACAGAGTCAAAGCAGTTCAAATGTAGGCTTTGTTTGTCCACAGCAACAAAACAAGAGGAACACCAAAAAGGTCATGTCAAACAACATAAACTTATATTTCTTGTCACATGAGAAACACAATCATTGAGTCCATTCCTCATCATCCACCTCTTCTAGTTAGTCAGGATTAATTCCATTCAACGTTAAGTTTATTTTGGTGGAAAATAATAATAAAAGAAAAATAGATATAAAAGGAAATTTAAAGAAAATAATGGTAATTGCAGCATCAAATTAATGTCCTCTGGGAGTTCTCTTCTGTATTTCCTGTTTGCCAAAGCACCAACTCACTAATGCTATGAAATAAAACCACAGAACATACCAACACTGATTTGAGATTATGCAGTTACACACAGTCAGCTCTTGTGCAACTCTTGATATTAAGATTAATATTTAACTCCACCCAACAAGTGTGCAAAAGAACTAGAAGCAATGAGAGGTAGGTAAGTCTTGATTTTTCGCTGGGCTTGTTCCAGCTCTGATGTCATTAAAATCATCTGCATTTTTTCCTTGAGGGTTGTGGATGACAGATTCTTGCAACTGAAGCCACCGTGCATTACCAAAATAACAGGTAGTGCAATCTGCTCACCGTTATTTTGCTGTAAATGTGTGAAAGCATTATTAAAAGTGAACAGTTATGTCTGTGTTGTACAGTTTATCACCCTAAGCCTGTGAATTAGAATTTTGTGAATATGAAGAAGAGATTAATGTTTCATAAAAAAAAATGAAGATGTCAAAACAAAAGTTGTGCATAAACTACACTGAATCATAAACAGTAAGAGAACCATTTTGTGAGCATCTAGCTGTAGATTCAAAGTGGAAAACTGTGAAAGTCAAAGTTACCACAATAACACTGTAATTATGGAAACAAAAAAAGCAAAATCTAGAAATGTAACATGTGACCAGTTTACACCAGTATGGGAGAACACAACTGAAAAAATATGCAGCATAAATCCAACGACTGTTAAAGATGTTCAGAAACAATTCAAAAATATGGTGCGACAATCCTAAAAAGTTGAAAATAAATAAAGTGAAACAGTTAAAAGGCAAAAAGTCAGCTAAAAACAATGGATCTATAGTTGAAATAGTGGACTGACCTTCTAACAGACTGTTGCCATAGCAACAGCACTCTTACCTCAGGTGAAGTCAGGGGTAGAGGTGGTTAATTTTCTTACTTAAAATGAAGTTAAGCTTAATATTTATGTCACATACATCTTTAGTCAGACTAGTCAAACAATCTAAGACAAATCTAAGGCCGGTACTAGTCTTAAACTAAGATTAAACAAATGGTTTACCAGCTGTTTTACCAGCAAATGACACATTTTGTCACTGTACATAAATTAATGTATTCTGGAATATACTGAATTTAAATGGCTTGGCATGTAATATAATAGTTATTGCTGTCTGTGAGCAGACCAAATTTAGGAAGGGAGGTTTCTGCAGGTCCTTCCTCCCATGGGCTTCCTAAATGAAATGCAGCAATTAAATGGCCTCACTTCACTCATATTCTAGGATAGACTTTACAGAGCTGAACTACTCACACAAGCATGCCTGGTCTCGCCCAGAGGATTTTTTTATTTTTGTTCTGGGTGTTTGCAAACATCATTAGGGAGAGACAACAAAGCATTTAGTGAATGACTGACGAGTGGCTTCATGGGAGAAGCAACAACAAACATTTTCACAGTTTGTCCTCATCAGTCACAAAAAGACAGGCATTATATTGGGTGGCGGGCCTGTTTGTTGTCGTTTAATGATTATCTCTGCATGTGACTTGAAGGGTGGGGGGGGCAGTTATGAAATGAGAACTTCAGAGTCACCGTTTGAAATACTTTGCTGAGAGGGCGTCTGTTTGGGCCCCGGTGAAATGCCTCTATTGTTTTGCACACAGATCCTCAGAGTTTCTCAACTCTTGATACTTGGAAAGAAGGCTTAAAGGAGAAGCCAGATAAACTAATCCTGATCGCATCAGTCACAGCAAATAACTGAAGTCAACATGGAAACTGCGAGGAAATTAGATACACTGATCAGTCATAACATTATGACCGCCGGCTGAATATTGTGTCTGTCCACCTTTGTTTTACCTGTAAAAAGCAGTGAACTACATCATTGCTGTTGGGAATATCGTTAGTTTTGCAGGTATGTGGTCAAAACCCCAAAATTGTACAATTTTTTTCAGAGGCTCATCAACGTCAGTACAATCACATGGGAATCACAAATGTCTGTGCCAGATTTCATTGCAGTGCAGTTAATAACATTATGACCCCTAGCCTATGATGATCCTCCTTTTTTCAGCCAGAACAGCTCTGACCTCTGACCCCTGAAGGTGTGCTGTGGGATCTGACTCCTTTCTATCTTCAGCAGCATTAACACCTCTGGTCTGTTGGATCAGACCACCAGGACCAGCCTTCACTCCCCTCCAGCATCAATGATCCTTGTCCTCTCACGACCCTGTCTCTGGTTCACCACTGGTCCTTCCTTGGACCACTTTTGATAGATCCTGACCACTGCAGACCAGGAACAGCCCACCAGAGCTGCAGGTCTGGAGATGCTCTGATCCAGTCCTCTAGCCATCACTGTTTGCTTCTTGCTGTGCCTGATCGGTGTGTGCAGATATTTCAGTGTGGACTAAAGTGGTGGAGCACCACACACATTCCTATCCCAAGGCCACGCTGCCAGAATGGCTAAAAAGTCACATGACATCTGGCCTTCAGTTCACCAGGAGGTACGTGGGAGACTCTGACATCAGCTGTTTGCTTTTTTTGACTAAAGAATGAACATCAGTATAATGCAGCATGAGCCAGCATGATGCATGATGCTGGCAGCATCATGCTGTTGGGGGTGGTGGAGGAATTCTCTGCAACAAACCCTGGCAAAAATCCTGGAGGAAAACATGATGCAGTCTGCAAGAAACGTGCCACATTGGAGAAGTTCTGTTTTCCAGCAAGACAATGAGACTGAGGCTTAAAAAACCCAACAATGTTAAAGTTGTGGAGGGACCCAGTCCAGACATTCACACCAACCACAAAAAGTAGCATTCTCTACTCTTGATCTCCTGTGCATCCCAATGAGGCTGCAACAGTTTTGCAAAATAAAAAAAAAACAAAAACTGCAGCATTCAGAAGCTGACTCAGACCAACACGTTCATACGCATCCAGACTCCAGGCTGTAACTGCTGTCAGAGGCTCACTAAACACTGACCCGGAGGCAGTGAACACTTACACAAATATTATTTTCAAATGTGTGTTAATTTGAACACTTAATCTGAATGATATTTGCTTCAGAGTTGGAAGATGAAAACACAAAACCATCCAAAGAGGAGGTTTATACAGCATATTCACTGGAAGCAAACTAATTCAACTGGCTGCTGTCTGTCAGCTTCGACTTGTCCTGTCAAGTTAGAGCTTTAATGAACCTCCACCAGAACTTCTAACATTTTCACAAACAACCTCAGCACAGAGTAAACCCTCTAAAAATACGTACTTTCTGTCAACAATACAGCTGTTTTGGTATGTTTTTTGCGTGTGGTCTCTGTGGCTGGCATACTTCCTTAGCAGTTGTGTTGTGGATAGGCTTCCCAAGAAAGGAAAGATGGAGCAATCTGGCCTCTGGGTGTGGCAAAGCAGGAGCTGAACATTTCACATGACTGCAGAAAGAGCAGCTGAATTGAACTGAAAAGATTATTATTAAAACTGCAAACTCTCAGCTGCTTTTTGCCACAGTTTGGGGTTTTCTTTATTCAGCGTACGATGGTCTGCTCTCCTACAGTCTGGAGACACTCATTTTGGAAAATGGGGGATTCCTCTTCAGAAAGTCATGGAAAGAAGGAGGCGCAGGGCAGGTCCAGAGCTGTGGTTTGAGGTTATCCTGAGTCATGAAGGAACCTCCTCCTCTTCTCCCCCTGGAAAAACTGACAGGGTACAACCACATGAAGACAACTCAGTGCTGCCAGTCACTTTTTGCCAAAGACAGCTGCCATGCAGAGAGGAAAAACAGTTTTATGAGTCACATGTTAGTCATGTGTTTCTATGAGTTAAAATGGATATAAGAGCAGCATATTTTCATAATCTAGATGTATTTTGCCTAATTGTAAGTTCCTTTGTCACGCTACCACATATCAAATAGTGACAGGAAATCTTTAAGCTAATTGCAAAGGTCTGACTGTGTTTTTTGTCTCAATTCAGTTAAATTACATTTTCTGTTTGTGTGTGTTTGTGCATGCTTTCCCAACCAATGCTGTTACTCAGTCATGTGAAATGTCGCTGCAACCACACCCACAATCCAGACCATCATTCCTTCTGCCACCACAGGAAATCCTCCAGTGAGCTCAAAAACACACATTAACACTAAGAATGAAGGTACAGATGTGTTTTTAGTGCTCCTGGTGTGTTTGCATTATCTTTCCATGTTTAAAAAGTTAATCCAACTCCTACAGGTAGGGCCCCAGACATGTTTTAATGTGGGGAAAAAAAATAAGCTTTTTAAAAAGTGCTAAGGTCTCTGCTGATCCCGTGTGGCAGGAGGACAGGACTGCAGCAGAGTGAAAAAGTACACAAAAAAGTATGAAAAGAAAATAGAAGTTTATTGAGAATTCTGAATCCTGCTCACCCTTCAACAGTAGCAGAAAGACAACACAAACATTAGTTAAAATCTGGACACATGAACACATCTTGTTTCATGAGATCCAAAATCAATCTATTGCAGTCACACAAACGTAAAGAAAGGGCAGCTGAGGGTCTGCTCTGCACTGCTTCAGAAACAAACAAAAGAGAAGTGAGCGGCTGGTGGTCGGTCTGTCTCTAAACCTGAACATAAATAATGAGACTGGGTTGTGGAGAGACACCAGTGGGATCAGTGCAGCAGTGGAGTGAGCTGAAGGATTCAGATTGTCTAAATTCCTCTTTCTCCAGGTCTCCTCTTAGATCGTTACAGGGATAGTTTAACATTTTGGGAAGAGAGTTAGATGCGAAGACAGAGACCACTCACATATCTGTACATTAAATATTAAGATAGGAAACAGTTAGCCTGGTTCAACCCAAAGCTAGCCGGGCTAGCTGTTTTCCCATCACAAACAAAGTAACAGTCTTCTAAGCTACTCTCCACCTGAAAAGAAATACACGTTATTTCCCAAAATGTTTAACTATTTTTTAAGGAAGGTGAAGCTACGGGGGAAACGATGATACAAACACAGCTAAGCCTGCTGCTGCAGGAGGGAACACGTCTCTGAAAAAATGTAGCACAGTTTATATTTTCACTTCGGTACCGATACAGACAGTTGTTGGACACGCACAGGCAGCAGCAGAGACGACACAGGCAGATTACAAATGTCTGACGATTTGATATTTTTTTTTTTTTTGTTTGAAGGTATAGAGTATAGAATTTCAGGGGGAACTATTGGCAGAAACGAAATGTAGCATTAGTAAGTATGTTTTCTTCAGTGTATAATTAACTGAAAATAGGTATTTTCGTTGCTTTAGAATGAGCGATTTATAGCTACATACAGAGCAGGTCGTCTCCTCATGTTTCCACAGTGAGAGAGAACGGTCAAACCAAACAGTGGCTGTAAAGAGGATCGATTGTGCTGACCGTCGAGCTCATTGCAATCTGCAACCTCACCACAAGATCCTATACACTGCACCTTTCATCTATTTCTACTTTATCTCCTCTAACAGAAAAAAATAAAACTAATGTAACTTGTGCCTTTTTGGTGTGTTTTCTGAATCTTAAGGCAAATTTAACGTTAAGTTTTGTGCAACAACATCACAAAACATCAGACAAACCAAACCAAATTCTTTCAAACAATCGATACAGAAAAAAAAACACCCACTGTCAAAGCTGTCTCTGTGAGTGCCAGTCTGAGTGTACATGTGCCAGTCTGAGTGTACATGTGTTTTGGGAGGGGGAGATGATGAGGAGAGGAGGCTTCCAATGATGGAGGGTTAACCAACGCCCTTTACCAAACTTGTGCCAAACACAGAACAAATGCAGAGCCAGTAGTCAGAGTTGATCAGCCATTGCACTTTCTTCAGCTTCCCATCAAACAGACCAGGACACAGAGTCTAATCTACAGGGGAAAAGCCCTCTGTAGCGCCACCCGCTGATGATGGCAGAGTGAACAGCAGCAGTAGCGTGAAGCCCCTGTGTGGCCCAGCTTCCTCTTGCCTCACCCTCCTGTTTTTGGCACTGATGAGTTTGGTAAGATACGTGCATGGGATCCCAAGTGTGTGGCTGCGTCTGTGTATTTTTGTATGTATGAGTGTATGTGTGTTCGTTTGTGATTATGATCATGGCTATGTGTTGTTTTGTCTCGCTCACACTTTTTCCATTTGCCCTAACCTAAACCAAAATAATACAGTCTTCAGGGTGGGGAGGGGGCACCTGATAAGCTTTCTTAAATGCAGGTGACCCCTCCCCTTCTCATGATAACTCTTTCCTGTCTTCTCTCTCTACAAATCTTCCTTCTCCTCTATATCTGTCCAGGACGCTCTAGCGGATGGCCTTGACGGGGCTCTTGAAGCTGGAGGCGGCTTGCAGCTGCAGCTGGTAGGCCATGGGGTGGATCTTGAACCCGTACAGCCTGGAGAAAGAAGAAAGTAATCAAACATTTGTGAAGATTCTGTTCGTTAAAATGTGGCAATAAAGCTACAAATATTAACTTGAGATAAAATCAACTTGATGTAACACAAAAAATGAATTAAGTGCTGATTGACTCCCCACCACCACACACATTGTCCCTCATTTTGGTGTTTTCTTTACATGTCAGGTGATATTAAAACCCTCAAAATAATTTGTGGGATCACTTTGAAAACACTTTCACTCGACAAAAAAAGTACACTGCCTGGCCCAAAAAAAAAAGTTGCCACCTGGATTTAACTAAGCAAATAGGTATCAGCCTCCTATTGGATAATTACTGCAGGTTCAGCAACAGTATGTGCTCAAAGAATGAGGTCAGCTGACTACCTGAATATACTGAATGACCAGGTTATTCCATCAATGGATTTTTTCTTTCCTGATGGCACGGGCATATTCCAAGATGACAATGTCAGGATTCATCGGGCTCAAATAGTGAAAGAGTGGTTCATGGAGCATGACGCATCATTTTCACCACAGAGTCCAGACCTTAACCCCACTGAGAATCTCTGGGATGAGCTGGAGAAGGCTTTGTGCAGCGGTCAGACTCTACCATCATCAATGCAAGATCTTGGTGAAAATGAATGCAACACTGGATGGAAATAAATCTTGTGACACTGCAGAAGCTTATCGAAACAATGCCACAGAGAATGTGTGCCGTAATCAAAGCTAAAGGTGGTCCAACGAGATATTAGAGTGTGTGACCTTTAGTTTTGGTGGTGACTTTTTTGGGCCAGGCAGTGTATTTTGAAAATTCATAATTTCATTTTTTTCATTCCTTTGTTCCACCTTCTACACTGTGAGGACTTATTCATTGACAAAATAATTGCTACTTGCAACACCATCAACCAACTCTGACACTAATCGGAGTGCATCCTCTAGTCTACAATGTATGGCTGCATTATTCTCTGCCACACACACAGTTAAGTAACATGTTGCAAAACGATTTCATTCCTTCAACTGTTAAATACGCAGGTTGTGCAACAAACTGGCAACCACTTTAAGGAATGCAAAGGAAAAGGGAGGGAGAATGCAACACATACAGGTGCAACTGCACCTTTAAATTTACTTAATTTTTTAACATAAATGACATAAAATAAGAGATTTTCTCATTTCATCAGTCTGTGCCACACGATCCACAGCATTTGGTCGCAGTTAGTATAATGCTGTGATTCTTAAGATGTGTATGAGGAATATTTCATGGTGAGGATGGTTAGACAGTGTGCTCCTACAGAGCGACACAGCTCCAATCTACAGGAGCACACCTTCAAATTGGTACTAACCTTGGGACAAACTGGTTGGCGGGCCTCTTGGGCCTGTACTCAGGGTGAACCATGAAGAGCATGTGGGGAAAGCCAGTGCCAAAATAGGCTCCATCTGTGTGGTGGTGCCTGGAGGACTTGGGCGTGTAGACGTCCATACATTTTGGACAGTACAGCTTAACCATGGCCTCTCCTGGAATGTCTGACAGACCTGTGGAGGAAGAGAGGGAGGAAAAGATCAGTTTAGACAATATTAAGGCAGAGACAGCACTGCTGCCAGTACAGTACAACACCTCCTAGCTCTTTCCTATTTTCTTTCGTCATTTTATCATCACATCCATGTATGTGTTGATTTGAACAGAAACAAATGGTATAATTTTAACTGCCCCGCAAAGTTTGTAATGGACAGGATTAGTGATTCTAAAAACCTACAAAGACAGACTGTGCCCTTAATACACGCGTAAAGGTAACAAAATATATAACAGTATTTAAGATTTATCAGGAAAAAAAATAAACCAATTGAAAACAGGGCATTATGAAACAACAGCGGCACCTTGATCATATCTGCTGTGCTCTCGGCACTCTGGATTTCTGATGCAATGCATAAATGCCCGGTACAGGGTTCGATTCCCGGCCCAGGGCCTTTCTTTGTGGAGTTTGCATGTTCTCCTTGTGTCTGTGTGGGTTCTCTCCGGGTACTCCGGCTTCCTCCCACCATCCAAAAACATGCATGGGGATTAGGTTAATTGGTTAATTTAAACTGACTGTAGGTGTGAATGTGAGTATGAGTGGTTGTCTGTCTCTGTGTGTCCTGTGATGAACTGGAGACTTGTCCAGGGTGTACCCTGCCTTTCACCCTAAGACAGCTGGGATAGGCTCCGGCCCCCCACGACCCTATGAGGATAAGCGGTAGATAATGGCTGGATGGCTGCATAAATGCACTAATGGAAATTATACCCCTAGTTTCAGGTAATATAATGCAAATAAAAGTCCAGGTTGAGAACCACAGGTCTAAATATCCTCTCTGTGAGTTAGCAGATATTTTCCATATGCAAAGCCATCCTCAAAAACACCCTTTGATCCCTCAAAAACACCCTTTGAAGCTGTGAGACCTCATGCAAAGCATTGAGGCAACAGATGGTGACAAAACGTTTACTGTGAAACACAATCCTGTCTTGAAAACCATGGCTGTATTGTATTGAATCTTGATACTTACCTATAGGAAGCATAGGCTGATTCTCACAATAAACCCGGGGGCAGTAGCCAAAATCTCCCTGTTGATACTTCTCCAACTGAAAGGTATAAAACAGGGTATTATAATGCATTATAAATAATAGTAGGCTGCAAGTAAATGTTATTGAAAAAAAACACTGCTTTTTAAAAAGGGATATTAAAAATGCTGCAATTAAGGGCTCTAACATTGGACTGTATTTTCGGGACACTGCACCAGGGTAAATGTTAACATTTGTGAGATTACAACAAACACTGCAAGATGAAAATTAACAAAACAACACTGGAAAGAAACGGTGTAGAACTACAGTTTGCAAATAAGTAGTAGTTTTAGTAAGTCTTGACTTTAGGTTCCTATTAGTGTGTCCAGTTCCTGTGAGATGACAACGAAGTCTATTAATAACTGCTGCTCAATATTTTGGGATAAATTTTCAAACAGATGTGATAAACCTTATGATAAAAAGGCGGAATCTGATGCCGAACTATAAACCCAAACCTTCACAGTAGATACCTTTGGCAGGACTTTTGTTTGGACTTGCAATAAACCCAACCCTGCAGACTTTTAGCTCTATGCTGTTTGTGAGATGCATTGTTTACCACAAGAAGCAAATTTACAAGAATCACACAATGGCAAATGCAAATGAAACACTGGAAAATGGAAAACCCGCCCACTGGATCCCAGTCAGCTAAGGGTGTTTTCACTTATAGTCCCCTTTAAGCGGACTGAACTCAGTCCTCTGTAAGTGGACCAAAAAGTGGACCAACAGAAAAAGAACTCATTGCTTTTTGTGTTCACATTGTGAGTCTACTACTGAGAGGAACGGGTTCTCTTTCTGGTCCTGTTCAGCTTTGATGGGGTCTCAGTCCCCTTTCTGTTCACACCTGGTCCTCTAGAGCTCTCAGACCCCCAAATGCACTGAATTCTGGGTAGTTTTCACTTGGAACTAAACATCTGTTGCCATGCTTGCCCTCCTGTGTTTTCTGGTTAGATTTGCACATATTCATTGGGAAAATGAAAGGGAGTAAGTGTGAAAACACCCTAAAGCAGCAGTAGGGAGAGAGTTGTGTGTAGGATCATACCAGGTATGTGAATGGAAAAACTTTTCAGGTTTATAACCAGCTGTGACCTGTGGCCTTTTAGAAAAGTGTTCAGTGTTCCTACAGAAGAGTTTGAAATGTTCCTTATTTTTTTGGGAATGAGGGTTTTGACACATGCACCACAGTGTGCACAGTGTGTCAAAAAAGAAACGTAACCATGTGCAAAGAACCGTGATTTATGAGTACTGTTGCACTCCTACTGATTGCATAAAGTTGTCAGCTGTGTTTTAACTGACCACTTTAATTTCACATAGTGCAAAGACTTTTCCACCACATCAAGAAAAGGTGATGGAAACAGCTTCCCTTGAGACGGACTGAGGACACTGCTGACGCAGCTGGTGCCTACCATCTGTGCAATGCCTCGGTTAGTGAGGATATATCGTGCATGGATGAGGCCGTACAGCATCTCTGCTGCCTGCTCGATCAGGTCACTCTGGTTGGGGTTGTCCTCCAGTTCCTCATCTGAAGACAGCAGGGGAAAAAAAAAAAAAAAAAAACATTTTTGCTGTCCATGTTTCTTTTTGATAGTTCACATAAATGCAAAACTGTTTTGAGAAAGATTTGCAAAAAGGGAATAGGGAATACCAAAAATACAACTGAGAGTGAGCTCGTGTTAGATGTATTTTGTCTGTGAAGAATAGGGACAGATAGGGTTAGTTGCATGGTTTTGGAGATCCTGTGAGAATGTGAGATGAGTGACTAAGAGGAGGACAATAAATTGACGACAATAAAGAAGGTGCAGGTGTGGCCCTAAAAATGGTAGGAAAAGAGACTCCAATGTCACTTTGATAATGTTAGATAACATCTCAGTACTTCTGTATACTGCCTATAGTGAACTTTCCCTCAGAATTAATTAAGTAGCTATCTCTCACTATATATATATATATATATATATATATATATATATATATATATATATATATATATATATATATATATATATATATATATATATATATATATATATGCACACACACATACTATACACACCGCTTGTTCTTTGTTGTTAGCTGGTAAATGTAGAAAAAGTGATTGCGGTTTATCAACATTGAGTGTCTATATTCACTTCTTTAAGCTTTTAAAGTATTGTTCTGCAACCTAAGACAATCATCAACCGTTTCAACCAACCCAGTGGACGGTTAAGAGTGCCGAACTAAATTTGACATTGTGGAGGCATAAACACAAAATACTGACCTGGTTCAAGGTCCAGGATCATGTCTAGGGCCTGGCGGTAGTGGGGAACCTGCTCATTGAGCCCTGTTAGGTTGAACTTGTCCTGGATGTAGTCTTCATCCACCTTAAGTTGGAGAAATCAAATGAGAAAAAGGATTATTTGAGAAGAATTTAGTTTGGCAGATAAGTAACAGGACAAATTCATGGGATTACTTTATTAAGTTAAAACTGAATAATGCGCTTATCAAAACCACAAGTTACTGTGCAGTAACTTGATGCCAATTCTGTCCATCTTGTCGACTGATACTATTTCCTATCACCATGTAAATTTGACGTTTAACAAGTTTATTTAAGGTATCTGGGAGTGAACTGTCTTAAATGTGGGACAATACATCGCAGACCGCCATGGATCATGGCTGGATCTGGCTGTGCCCCTGTGTGTGTGTGTGTGTGTGTGTGTGTGGGGGGAACAGTGGCTTTTCTTTAAACAGACACTATGTAATTTTTTTCTCCCATCTAGTGGTTAAATTTGACTTTGCATGCATTGCAACATGGTTGGAACTACGGTAAGTGGAATGGGTCAACTCCCGGACAGCCACTATCACCACCGGGTCGGAGCTCCAGTCATTTTTTCCACAGACCTCCACAGTCTTCCTCCGGTCCGGAGGACTTCCCAGCGGGCCCTGGCCGGCTGTGGACAGGCATGGGGCGCTCCCGGGCGGCAATTCGCCACGGATCCCTGGCCTGGAACTCCGGTCATTTTACGGCCCTTTTACACTTTGCTGGCGATGAGGATCAAGCGCGGCATAAGTATGGTCTTGTATTACGACCAAAAGTGCAGTGCAGGTTTTCGTTTAGTGCCGGGTAAGTAAAACCAGCGTCTCCATCTTGCTTCTATGTGAAAAGTGAATCGTAAAACGTGCAAATGCATTTTGTCCTATGGGTACTAGCAGGTAGTTCTTTATGTCCCTCTCGGCAGTTCGTAGTTTTTCATAGACCGCAAAGACATGGAAGCCTCCGTATGAGCGACCCGCTCTATGTAAAGACAGATAACTGATTCTTTACCCTGGAGGATAAGTCAGATTGTTGGCATCGGTTATTTTACACCAATGAGGATCTATTTATGAATGAAGACGTTGATTTGAGGTAATAAAATACTTAAAAAATTACATAGTGTCCCATTAAACCTTCATTTGTTGCTATATAGATGGCAACACTTTGTATACACAGATATATTATCATATAAAATAAGGCAACTCACCTCGCAGAAAAACTCATTTCCCCTCAGTCCACAGAACCAGGAGATCCATGACACTTCCTCTGAACTGCTCATCTCTAAAGATCTATGAGAGGCGAAAACACTCAGTTACGATCCAAAAATATAATAATTTACACCAACATTGGATTATCACACTCAACAGAAGTACAATAAAAATAACCCCCAGTATCACAATCATAACTTAAACTGGCCATATGGTTCCTCAGTATTTCCACAGTATTATTATAATACCATGTCATGACTAGAGTAACTTCACCCTGGCTGTAGAAAGACATGACGAAGGCTAGGCTAACAAGCTAGCTAGCGTTATCTTCTCGACACTATTAAATGTTTACAGAAGTCATTGCAGTAGTGTTTTTGGTCTTGAATCTGTCCCACCCATATGTAATTAGACACAGACCCGCATACAAGACAACATAATTGTTTATGTGGTCAAAGTTAGCTCGCTAAGCTTAACCCCGCTAGCGGTTGGGAGCCAAACTGAAATTCAATATGGCGCATCGTCAGAAAACAGGCCTAACAACAAAGATTAGCTGTTTGGAGCTGCTTCTGGCTCTGCCTTTGACCTCTCTATACGGATACCCGAGCGATTCTCCCAACTTACCTGGGTTTCAAATTTTGTACTCCTTACAAAATCCGGTGGATCGAAATTTAGCAATCTCACCGGTGTAAATAAGATGGACACCAGCTCCCAGATCACTCTCGCACTCTCCAGGTTAGGGTCTTCCTCTTCCTCCCAATGCTCCGAGAGCGTGAACAGCGCCAAGATGCACTGCTGCCACCCACTGTCTACTCTGAGTATTACAATATATCTTTATATTGTTTGCGCTTCTGACACATTTTTTTCTAACATGGATAGTACGATTTTTTATTCACATATTAATTAATTTTTTTAATGATTTTTTTCCAGGTTTGCTTATTGGTTATCTCAAAAGGCCTTATTTCCTGACAACATACTGTAACTTCTGAATACACATTGAGTTGAATGAGAAATGCCCCCAACTTATATCACAAAAAAAGATGATCAAACATCCACTCAAAAAAAACATAAACTCATTGCTCCCTAGATCTACATGTTTACAAATATAGTGACAAAAGCACAGTACGCTATGGGAAATTGCTGTCAGCAATTAGCCTCAAATGCTTATGACTTGGAGCAACTGGAAAATAAAAAGCATACACAATATACCAGGTCCCATTTTAATTATCTAATCATTGATTAAACTTCATCATACCAACTGCCTTTATTTGATTGCAAATCATATTTAACCAAAAGTTGACAGTAACTGCAACACCTTCCAGATTTGACACAATTGGCAAGATGTAATATAATCATAATATTGAATTATGTCAATAGAAGATGATATTGCTAATTCGCTTGTGAAACAGATTTTACTAATAACATATGGCTGTATCGATAGTTCAGTGGCACACCTACATCACTACTTAGTTGCACATATGACTGTCCTGCTGTCATGCTAAAACACTGTGCAGAGAAAAGATATTTGATCTTGTTTCTTTTCCCCACAATATTCGAAGAAGAATGAGACAATGCGATTGTATTTTTCCATTAAATCAAAAGTAGTTTATTTAACTTTGCCTTCTCTGTATAACTTTATTATAATAAGACACTTCTCTGCTTGTACATTGCTCCCTTGAACTAAAAATGGCAACATTTGTATGTGGGAATGTAAGTTGGGGTAGACAAAACTTAGATACATACCAATATACATACATGTGTGTATATTACGGTTCTATTAATAAAACCATAAATGCTAAAAAACAGTTTGAACCACTCCAGGTACCTTGGTAATGCTGGAAATATAGTACAATCGTTGAGTATTTTTTTTCTGGAATACACTACTTCTGTTATCTTTTAACATGGGTACATAAAATAATGCACACATCAACATTAAGAGTTAAGGAGGGATGAAAGACTCTTTGAGCCAGTGTTAAGTGTACAGCTATCAATGTATAAACAGGCAAGGCAAGCTGCACCCATGGGTGTGTGTTCATGCTTTGAAGTGAGAAAAATAAAATATGTCCAACTTCACTTGCCTGCAGAAGAATGTATGATTAAATTACACACACGCACAAAAAGGGTGAAGTTCTCCACTCGAAGTTCTTCATCTGGATGATGAACATATACACACAGCTGAATGTATACATGTAGGATGTATTTAAGAAACAGTAGAATTGTCTGAATGATATTGGTGCAACCAAGAGTGGGTAAACAAGGCAGAACGTGCTTGCCATTCATGTTACACCCCTCTGGTCCCCCATCCCCTTCCCCAGTTATTACACAAACACCAGAAAAGCACACATGCCACACACACACACACACACACACACAAATCATCAAATGCCCTACTCACAACATCCCAGAGACAATCTTCAAACCGTTGTCAGTAAACAAACACAAACCCCAACTTACAGCAGTGACAGAATTGAAGCAGATGTACAAATCGATTCTTATTTCACCTTGGATGTCTCCCGTGTGCCATTTTGTCTTTTATGTATGATACAAACTATGTTTACACATGTAATCGTCACATCAATCCAATATTTACCCCAACACTCCGGGTTGCCACTATTCATTGTGAGTGAAATCTTGGAAAAAAAACGTGTTAACTGTAAGAAGGTGGCTTGAGTGACACCTTGTTCAGCATTGTCCTGAATTCAATTAGTTTGGGCCACCGTTTGTTGCAACAGCCATCCCCGAGAACACACACACTGAAAAATACTTCCTCAGACGAGGAGCTCTTGGTAGTAGTCCTTTCTTGGTGTGAAGAGTCTCCATAAGAGCACAGAGGAGGGGGTGTAATAGTACAATACTCCGAGTTGTGTACTCTGGGCCCAGACAGAGTACTTGTCCTGTTGCATCACATGTAACTTCCCCAAAACCAACACAAAGACAAAAAATAAAATAAAACAGCAACCGTGGGAAGGAGTGCTTATTTGATGATCAATTATCTATTTTTATGAAACCTTTTTTTTCTCCTTTAATCTATCATGACTTTCGTTTTCATTTAACATTTCTTCTCACCTTACGAGACTGATTGGGATTTCATCTTTAGAGAGTGAAAAGGATGTTTCTGCAAAAATGGAAGTCACAGGAAATAATGGTTCTTAAAATAAAGCCATCAGTCTATCAATACAGTCCTCATAGGGTAAACAAAACTCATGTATAAGAGAATACAACCTGGGGAAAGAGTTAAGCAGGTATCTGTAGGTAAGGAGGCTGCTACGAAGAGGCCAAAGAAACCTAAAAGTATAAACCAATAGTGAATGACATATCAGAGCAGGTTAACAACTTGGAGGGGAAAATTACACCATTGATCTTAACAAGCAGCAGAAACCTTGATAATAGAGAATCAATCAAGAGAATCAATGTGATCAAAGCAACGTGAAGATGAGCACTGAACAGTAGTACTTCAAATGGGGCTTCTCACAGTAATCAGATACAGAAATCTGATACAGAAATCAGTTTGTAGGAGACCAAAAAGTCAGCAAAAGGAGGAATTGGGGAATTTAGTATAAAGGTATTTTAATGACCTGTTTTTTTAGAAGAAAAACAAAACACACAAACCCCAAACATTTTCCAGAGGATGAAACTCAAATGACACAAGGCCCAAAAAAAGACACAAAGACAACAAAATATCTTATGTTACAAAGCTCATTAAAAGATGAAGTTGCACTCTTTCCCTTTGTGAGGGAAGTAATGCAGAACTGCACTACTGAATACCACCCAAGGCCAAAGTGTGGTAGAAATATACACAGGTACATAAATATAAAAAATTAGCCCAATCCAAACATTTTTGCCAAATATAATCCCACTTTTTCGTTTTGCACCCACATAACTGCATGTGTTCCATGTGTTTGTAAAGATGTCGTAGTTGTGCTCGTATATGCGAGTGTGTGTGTGTGTGTGTGTGTGTGAATGCTTTCTGTCAAAAAACAACTTGCATCTCCCGTTGGCAGAACAACATGCTTATCAAATCCAACTTGGGTTGAATTCTTGAGGGGAGGGGAGGGAAGAATGGGAGGGTGGAAGACAGAACAAACAGAGAAATTTACAATAACGGACGGTAGAGAGTAGATTGCTGCAGGGAAAGCGATGACTGGGGTAGGAGCGCTAAAGTGAATGTGAATACCATACTGTACAATGCACTAATATGTTTAGGGATGCCAACAGATGAGCCATGAAGGAATTATCAAAAAGGGATAAGGATGTAAGAGGGTGATTTTACTATGGGTGGGGTTCTGAAATGTTTTGAAATATTTCATCACTTCCTATTTTTTGGGGAGGGCCAGTTGCCACGCCTCTCCCCACGGTTTCCACCTCCATTACCAGGGCCACCAGAACTGCCACTGGGTGGCCCTCGTGGGCCTCTTCCTCCCCCTCCACCTCCTCCAGGGTTGACCCTCCGGTTCTGTCGCTCCATGCCAGGGCGCTGGCTTGAAAAGCTTCTTTTATTAGCCGAAGGCTCTTTTCCCGTCATGTCACGGTCAACCACAACTCCGCCGCCCCCTACCCCCCTTCCCAGGTGGTGAGGATGGTGAGAAGAATAGGACTTCCCTCCTCCTCCTCCCTCCCTGTCTCTGAACTCTGTGAAGTCGCTGCTCTCGGATGCCGTTTCCCACTCCTCGTTGGCCTGGTCCGAGTTCTGGTTGGTGAAGTCGGGGGACTTGGCACCATGGCTGTGGTGGTGCTGAGGGTGTGTCTGCCCGGCGTTGCCCTGGTTGTTGTAGTGGTGATGGTGGTGACTATTTGCATTGCTAAGATGCCCGCCACCACTGTTGGTTGTGGAGTTGTGGTTAGCATTGCCTGTCACAGGAGCAGGGATGGGGGCTCCATTACTGTCCTGAACTGAATTCAGGGAGGGAGAGGAGGGCCTTCCTCCCCCAATGACCCCCACTCCTCCATTGATGCGGGCAGCATTCTCTCGCTCCTTCAGTCTCCGGAATCTGGGGGGCTTGTCCTGTTGGTGCTGGGACCGCCCGTGACGGCGACGCCTGGGTGGCCGCTCAAATCCACTGGAAGGGAACCCACGGTTAGTGGGAAGAGGGAGTGCATTTGGCCCTCCAGAGTTTGGGGTTGGGTTGGTTGAAGCTTGCTGGGTCACAACTCCTCCATTTTCAGTGGAACATGAAGTGGTAGGAGCAACAGCAGGCAACGACGCCTGAGGGGGGTTGGTCCCCTGACTTTGAGTTTGACTTGCATCAACCATCTTATCTTTTTTCTCTCCTGTATTTCCTCCCCGGGCAAAGTCTTTGGGTCCAGAGGTTTGTGGCGGGCCTTGCTGCTTTCGTGCTGAGCCTGATGACTTGGAGGACCCACCATGAGAGGCTGAGCTGGGTCCAACCCGGTGTCCCCCAGGTGGTCCTCCAACATTGCCACCACTTCTGTAGACGTTTCCTCCTCCACTGCCTCCACCCCTGCCTCTCCTTGAGGGCACACCCCTGGGGGTGAAGACCCTGGCCTGGGAGCCTCTGGATGGTGCAGATGACACATTGCTACTGCCAGTGGTGTTGGCATTATCAGAGCCAGTCTTGGTGTTGGGTTTCTGGTGGTCTTCCTTGTCTGAGTGACCAAGGTCACTTGCACCACTTTCACTGCCAGTCTCTGAACCTCTCTCCCTCCTTCTCTTGGGGATTTCCTCATACTCCGAACCCTCGCTGCGGGTTTCACTTCGGTTTCTGGCCCTGGCTGGATTATGCTGGGACCGATCCTGACCATGCCTGCCACCGGCCCCCTCCCCCTTGGACTCGTGGTGGCCACCACCAACAGATGAACGATAGTCTCTGCCACTCCTGCCACCCATTCTGCCCCGACCACCACCAGTGGGCCCAGCAGCAGCCGTGTAGGTGCCACGGTAACCACGGCCACGGCCGTAGAACTCACCACCTCGTCCACGGCTGGCTCGGCTGCCTTTGGCGCCAGAGACTCCGTGGTGGTGGGAGGTGCCTCCTCCTCTTTCAAATGAGCGGTCCCCGTCCCTCCTGGAGGTAGGCCCTGGAAATCCTGAAGAAGTGGTGTCAACATCTTTGTGTCCTCTACCAGACCCACCTCCTCCTGAAGATCGTTCTTTTCCTCCATTCCTGGTTTTACCTGTCTGGGCTGGCTCATCTTTAGATGAAGCTGTTGTGTTCTGGGAGGAGGAGGAGGCTTCCTGCTTAACGGAGGGGTGGCCACCATCCTTCTCTTTGTCTTTCCCAAAACTTGTTTTTTCACCTCCATCAGTTTCCCCTCCCTCTCTCTTAATCTCCTTCAGCACTGGCTTCTTAATAGGGCCGGCCCTCCTGTTGGCACTGCTGCCTCCTGTCTGGTGGGAGCTTTTGTGGTCCGATGGAGTGTTGGAGGAGTCTTCCCCTCCACGAGAGTTGTTCCCACCTCCTGTATTGTTGGCTCTCCTACCGTGAGAGGATCCCCCACCTGTATTGCTACTGCCAGGTCGTGGGCCCCACTGGGTCTCGGTCTTGTGCTCTCGCCCTCCTCTTTGGTTTAATTTAGGATGAGGGGGCTGCTGTTGAGGCTGAGTGTGACCACCATGTTGGGCGGGAGGTGGGCTAGAGGTCACAGAGGAATGGGGAGCATATGCTGGACCCATCTTCTCCTGTTTCATGTGGCTGCTGCTGCAGATGCTGCCACTGTTGCCTCTCTCTCCGTGACCGTGCCCGACACCAGCTTCGCTCTCTCTCTGGGATGGGTGAGGATGCAGGGCTACTTTGGCATTCCCATCTTCCCTGGCAGACGAGGAGGACGACGATGAACAGGAGGATGAGAGGGAAGGTTGGTGAATTGAGGGCGAAGAGTCCGTCTTCTTGGCAGGGGCCTCAACGACCCTGTCTCGACTGTTGTCTGACTTGTGGTTGTGGAGAGGGAAGTGAGGCTGCTGAGGGTGGTGGCTGTGATGGTGGTGGAGATGAGAGTTGCTCTCAACAGGGGGGTGATCAGCACGACCGTTGCGATCATAGTGAGGGTGAGGGGCTCCCCATATCTGTCCCTGCTGAGACCCTCTTGGAGGCCCTTCATCCTGAAGGGTGTAGCTATGCGGCTGATTTCCCCTTTCAGACCTCTGCTGTTGCTGGTGGGGATGCATCCTTGCACCCTGGTCAGGAAAGTTGCTGTAGTTGCCCCGACCACTCATGTAGTGATGGGGGTGATGGCTGCCTCCCTGGGCTCCAACTTGAGTACCAGCTGGAGGTGGAGTCTGATTCGATTTCCCAGAGGTAGAGCTGGGCTGCTGAATGGGTCCCAATCCACCCTCTCGCATACGGTGTGGAGGAGTGTCGCTCCTAAAACAAGACAAAAATAATGAAACACTAAATTAATACATTCAATTAGTTCATCCATATTAAAAAATAACTTTCTCCCCCCTTGAGAATTTGGATCATATGCTATAAATAAATGGTAAATGGTGTTGCATTTGCATAGCGCTTTTCCTGTCTACCGACAGCTCAAAGCGCTTTACACTACATGCCCCATTCACACACACATTCACTGATGACAGAGGATGCCATGCAAGGTGCCAACAACTCATCAGGAGCAATTTGGGGTTCAGTATCTTGCTCAAGGACACGTCGACATGCACCTCGGGGGAGCAGGGATTTGAACCAGTGATCTTCCAATCACTAAAGGACCCACTCCACCACTGAGCCACAGTGAGGTAGGACATATAAACCAGCACAATCTAAAGCTATGCAGTTTAACAGCCCTGAATCACAAAAAAAATTATAAAACTGTTAAAACTGTTCTCAATACATGCAGTGATTTTTGTATAAACATAAGTGGTACTTAATTCTTAGTAATGCATTCCAAAAATATGTTTTAATTCATTCATTCTTAAATATGCTAAACTTAAATCTCCCCCAAAATGACTCAGGTATCCATACCTGGGCCCTTTGGCCACATCGTCATCCTCCAAAGCTTGCTTCTGTCTGAGGGGTGATGTCAGTCCACGGCCCTCTCCTCCGCCAGGGAATACCTCCTGCCCCCAGGCCAGCTTAGGATCCATAGGGGGGGTCCCACGGTGAGGATGGCCTGAATGCTGTTGCTGCCTGTCAAAGGGGTCTGAGCCAGATCCCCCTGAATCAGATCGCTCACGCCCAATAAGCCCTGGGGTAGTGAAGAATTTCAAAAGAAAATATCAATGACTGAAGTCAGCAATCTGACAACACAGTAATCGCTAACATTAATGTCCTACTTATGCCCTTTAAAGCATTTCATGAGATGTCAATATATCACATCCACTCACCTGACGGGTGCATGCTGGCTGAATAGTAATCCATCGGTGGAGGGCGGCCCTGCATCATCCGGGGATCCATGTAGGGCATCATCATCCAGCGAGGGTCGAAATTCATTGGCAGGGGTGGGGGCCGGACCATATTGCTGGGTTGATATATGGGTCCACCCTGCTTGGGTCCTGGTCCTGGCTGGGGTGTTGAACCTGGTGAAGGACCCTGTGAAGCCTGGGGCTGTGGAGACAGCTGGCTTTGTGATGCCTGGCTGTGTTGCTGCTGCTGCTGCTGCTGCTGCCACTGCTGCTGCTGCTTCAGGAGCTGCTCCTTCAATGAAAATAAATGTAAAACAGGAAACATAAAAGGGCGTGCCAGTATTGGATATTTTTTAACCGCTGAATAAAACATTAATGAGCAAAACTCATCTAGAATGCAACAACCATTCAAACCTGTACTAAAGACAACAGACAAGCACAGATCTAACCTGCTGCTGCCTCTGAAATCGAGGTGGAAGAGACTTCTGGTACTTTGAGTAACCCTGGCCAGGAGGACCACCGGCTTGACGACCTGCTCCCCCTCCAATATTCTCAATCTTGACGGAGTCGACTCCTCTTTCACCTCCACTTCCTGCACGAATGTGTGGACTGCCCACGGTCTCTTCCTTATTTTCTCCTGGTAAAGGTATATCCAGCATGGGCTGCTGCGGTTGTGACACAGTTGGCTGGGGGCACTGTTGGACTTCTGACCATAAGAAAAGGTTTTAGGGTTGAATCAGGGGCCAAAATCAAGAGCTATACTAAAACATCAGGTGTCACTAAAGCCAAATCACGTCAGTGATGTAAACAATTGAGACCTGTTAAATTTACCTGCACTGGAGTCATAACTGCTGTTGCTGCTTGCTCGCTGTCGGTCACCAACCCCAGGACTAGACCCCGACTGGGCAACCATCACTGGAGGCTCATCAGGGTCCACACAGGGGGACGGTGGCTGACTGATGTTGGGGGAGGAGGCAGAGGCTGAACCAGATGGACTAGGGCTCCCTGCTGTGGCAGCTGTAGAATTTCCATCAGGACTGGGGCTTTTGCAGCTGCTACCACCACCTCCTATGCTGCTGCCCTGCTGCTGTTGTTGCTTCTCATCCAGCCTCTTCAGTTTCTCTGCACAGGCTGCACGTCTCTCCTCCTCCATCCTGCGTTCTTCCTCTTCACGGCGGCGGCGGGCTCGCTCCACAGCAGCTGAGATCTCAGTGGAGGACTGCTTCCTGCGCTGACGCCAAGTCTCATCCTCATCATTCTCCTGGGGTCCAGGGACCAGTAGGCCTGGCTGGGCTGGAGGAGAAGGGCCTCCTGGTGCTGGCTGATGCAGGGAAGGTACAGGCTTCCCGGGGCCTTGAGAGGCTCCCTGGTTTTGGGGCCGGTCCTGAACAGTTGGAACACATGGCTGCTCTATTATGCTGTTTTCAAGTCTCTACATGACACTACCTCAATGTTATTGAGAAAATGTTCTATGAATGATTAAATCAACCGAAACCAGAACTCATGAGGCAAAAGGTGAACTTAAAACTAAAGATGACTTATTCATAAGACCTGGGCGGTGGATGAGATCATGATAGAAATTATTTATCTATGGAGGCGCTCTCCAGGAGGCTACCTGTCGATAAAAGGAGTAAGGCCCTTGTCCAAGGAGCGGCCCAGGTGGGGGGGAGGGCTGCTCCCGGGGACCACCCAATCCAGGCCTGCGCCCCTGTATACAGGCAGACACAGTTAGCCAAACTCCACCACAATAATCTACACTGAAACGCACAGACACACGAGCACACACGCACGCGCGCACGCACACACACACACACACACACACTAACATATCTCTGCCCACAAATAAGTCTTTGCTTCACAGAATGCCCATTTTGACCTGTGCCATAAATTTAGACATCGTATCTTTTCAGAGCTCGGGCATGGCCTGTCTGCGCAATGCCCTGTTGTTGCTGGTCAGCATGCTACCTGGTAGTTGGTTGGTGCTCCCTGGCCCCCCCAGCCACTGCCTCCCTCCTCGGCCCATCCTGGCTTGCTGGAGGGGGGTTGGGTGCCATTGTCAGCATTAGAGGGAGGAGTGTGCCGGGTGTCTCCACCGCTTTCCGAGGCTCGAGAACGAGAGGTTGCAGGGGGGGCATCCTGGGACCTCTGCTGCTCACTGGGGACAAGAGAAACGTTTTCTTAAACAAATTAGAGCAGCGTATACAATATAAACCACATTTATGCCACAAACGGCATAGTCATAGTTTGAAGTGATCTTATGCTGAATGTACTTGGTCACATACTGCAAGTCATTCTTGCTCTCGGTTCTCTCCTCTTCCCCCTCTTCATCTCCTTCATCATCACTGAACTTCAACTTAGCGGAGTAATCAATCTCCTCATGAGCCCCTGTTCAAGCAAAAATGACAATAATGACAAGAAAACATGCGTGAGCATGAGGATGTTTATGTCAAGCATATATTCAGTGCATTTGCATATTATTCATTAGGCTTCACTTTGATAAACCTATTCCTCCACCCCTCCTTTATTGGGCCAATTGTAGTGGCTGGAACTTCTCTGATTGGATCAGCATGAAAAAAGATAAAGATATAACATCAGAACGCATCAATCTGACCTGCCCTCACTATGTTCCCACTTCCTTAACTCTTTGAGAGCCATTGACATCTTTCAATGTTGTTTTAACGCTTGAGTGGCATTGACGGAAAAATATGTCAAATTGGTTTTTCGGCAGCGGGTCGCCGATTGCGGACTCCTGCAGCCTTTGAATAATGCTGGGCCTTCTGAGAGATGTAGTCGGAGCATAGAGACACAGTATATGCCACAGAGATCAAAGCAGGAAGTGGAGACGATCGCGATTAGAGAGCAAAACAGGCAGATTGTGGACAAAAAGTGGTGATTTTGGTGAAAGTGGCCTCTACGCTACCTCTGACAAAAAAAAAGAACTTCTTTTCATGATGAAATAGAGTGTCTCTTCTTTCATGCAAGCTATTCAGTGTTTCAGAGTCATAGTACAAAATATCCTGTGGATCTTGAAATATGACTCAAAATGGGCAAAAATGGGGGCACAAGGCACTTTCTGTTTTATAAAATGGCTGGTACTCAATCAGTTAATCATTTAGCAACACAAGCACTAAACCAACATGCAATATATTTAGGTGCTGTAGTGTCACAATTTAATGGAACCTGACCCTCCCATGTACAATAACAACAAAACAAAAGGCAAACTCTGAAGTGACTGAAAATAATTAATTCATAAATAAAAATGTTCTTTTTGCTTTTTGGAGCAAATAAGATATTTCTTGATTCTGTTGTGTGCGTTAATTATAATTACAGATTTACATGTTAGCTGTATATCTATGAATTAACTTTTTACTTTACCTGCCCAGCCCTCATCTCCATCGTGGTCCAGCTCATCTAGCTCCTTCAGGTCATCCTGCTTCAGGATAGAGGGTCGCTTCACCACCTCTCCATCGGCATCACGTGGACCACCCTGGGGCCTGCTGTCAGGACCACCCTGCCCACGAGAGAATCTGAAAGAGGGAGAAAGGAAGTTCTTTGTAAGTGATATGTGGGAAACACCAAAATGATGCTGAATAAATTGTCATAAAGTTTTGGCTAGGAACATACCTTGGAGCGGGCCCCTCCCCAGATGACGGGTACCTGTAGGGCCCCTGAGGGCCATAGGGGCCCGGGAAGGGCAAGTAAGGAGGATACATCTAAAGGAGAAAAAAAAATGGTTCACATAAAATTGTTTATTATCAGGAAAGATAATTAAGAGAAAGCATAGTAAAATAACAAATGTCTTCAAAAGATAGTGTATCATTGGCCAATTCTGCACTCCACATGTCCACATGTTGAAATTGTTTAATTGAGAACAGTAAATGTATTGGAAAGCAGTAGTGCAGCTTTACAAAAACAACATATATTAACTGAAAACAAGAGGTACACTTACGAAGGGAGGCATGATCCCTCTGTATTGGGGGAACCCAGGGCCCACAGGGGGCTGGGACAGAGGCAAGGCAGGGCTGCCTGCAGGAGGGTTCCTAGGTGGCCCGTGGGTCTGAGAATTTGGAGGGGGGACCCCAGTTGCCCCATCCATCACCAGTGCCCCACCTGTGCCACCCTCCACTGCCCCCTCCCCAGGCAGGGTGGGAGCCATGGCTCGGCCCCCACCGTCCCGCCAACTTGTAACGTCTGAGGACAAGGAACACAGGAGAGGACAGAGCGTTCAGTATGGTTTATGTGCTCAAATGGGGTAAGGTCAGAAAACTCATTTATTTAGAAAGAGAACACATCCTCTCAACTAAGCCCATGTCTAGAGTACATCATAATATGAATGCAAGTTTTGTCATCTGGTTTTCTGTTGATAAATGGGAAATACATACCAACCAAACCATAAAAAAACAATAATACATACACATTATGCATAATCTTGTTGTGTATTGTATGTAGCAATAACAATAACAGTAATAATGATAATTATAATAATAAAAAAAACAGAAATCAATTACTGGTTTGGTTATCCATATCGCTTACTAAAAAGTCATCTAAAATCAAAATTGTGAGAGAAGTTTTCCCACCACAACCGACTTCATTAAATAACTGGTTGAGCCACTACTGGAGATTATGTGGGCATCACTCACTCTGGGGGCGGAGGCTTGGTCCGGGCCCATACCACTGATCTGCAATGCCCTGTTCTTTGCCAACTTTGTCCTGGTCGCCAGCCGCTTGCAGGGTGGGAAATTCCTCGCGAGAGAATGGCGACAGTAGGTTTGATGCCTTTCCACCTGCAGAGAGGGAAGATGAGGTTTGAATGCAGTTTTCAGAGAAGGGTGCTTGTGTCATGAAAAAGAAGTGTTTATTCTAGCTCATTTCTTATGAGACATACACAAAAAGTCAGACTCACCATCCCCTTGTGTTCCATGTGTAACACTGGCCTGCGCCCAGGACCTTGCCCCTACGGCCTGGGTTGAAGCTGGGGCCAGAACCTGACACAAACACACACCAAGACAAACACCATATGATACATCTTAACAATGGCATCCGTGAATTGAGGCAGCACTAACTCAGTCTGTAGTAATTTGGGCTGGGCACAGCACCCCCAACTGCTCTGGGCACCTAGATATGGGGCAGCCCCCTCACTCTACCACCTCTTCACTAATGCATTGCATGTGTTTCATAACCTGTGTATGAGATGTGCGACAGAAAAATACTAACATAGTGAAAACTTAAATTTCCCTCACTGAGGGATTAATAAAGGTAATAAAGGAATTCTTCCTCATAAATCTCCATACACATTTTCTCTTTAACTTTCCCTGTTACCAGGACTACGCAGTACCTCTGAAGCTGGTGGGGTTCTCGGGCGGGTCAGGGCAGGTGTCGGTGAAGCCACAGGCTGCTGCGATTCCGGCTGCGGTGCTGACAATGCATCGGTACTGAAAGAAAGGGAAAAAGTCACAAAGGAGATTAGACAGCTTCAACAGCAACACCACAAAGGGATTTCCCCCTCCCAATTGTAGTAACTTACCTCTTTGGGTCTGCTTGTTCCTGTTTGCTTGCCCATCCTGTGCCGTCTTTGGGAACGAGCGAGACGTTGGGATCGTTGCCTTTGTTCTCTGCCTTCAGACTGGGCAGGTTGGCAGGGGGTGGCATACGCCGTGCGGAGGCAACTTTACCAAGAGACTGCAGGCCATGGCGGGGGGGAACTGATATTGAGAAGAGAAAGGAGGTCATTAGCACAGATGGACCAATAAAACCCGACACCAATTAAATCTAGAAGGTGTGAGGAGGAGCCTGATGACAGGGATGCCATTTGCTGGATACACAATTAGGATGCTGAACAACCAACAATGCTCAAATCTGTTCCAGTCTGGTGATTCGGTTGAATAGGGATCACAAAAAAAAGTTGTAATGTTACTAAAAACCGTCAGCAAGCTAACTTCAATTACAGCTTGCGGAGAAGTATTAGGATACTGATGCTCAGACGCATGGGAAAGCCTTCAGATTCTGAAAGTGGAGCTGTGCTGAATATCAATCCCTCATTTGTTTCCTGGAGGCTCAGAGAAAGCCCAGCAGTGCATGGCTTCACTATGTAGGATGAGGAAGTCTGTAGTTTGGAAACAGGGACAGCTGCTTAGATCTAGTGGGGAGCTTCTGAATAAAACATCATCTGTGGACTCAGCACAGAAGTCAAACAGTGTCCACAAATAAGCCACTGTCTCAGGTCAGGCTCAATGGCTCAGCTGAGATGTCAAGGCTCGAGGACCAGTGACCTTCCAGACTGAGCATTCCAGACTGGCCGGCTAAAAACTGTATCATGAAATAAGTGTTTCATATCAGTCAATATCGATAATTATTGATTTTTTTATGACCTATTAAAAAAAGGACATGGGAAAAAAATCTTACATTAAACCCTTTTATTGTAAACTTAACCTTCCTGAGGTATCAATCTGTACAAACAGGGAAAAGAAATGTCATCACAAACACTCAAATGTACACTTAAATCACCTTTTATCCCTCTCAGAGACAGCTGTAAGGGGCAATCAAGGGTTGGTAGATACCCTAGATTTTATTTATTTTTTTTTTAATAATAACAGCATCGACAAATCCAGAGTGGCAGACAGTTGAAAGATGCAGCACATCATCAACTTCCTGTTTTGTGAATCAGCACCAGAGTTATTAGGATACAGAGGGCTAATGCATCAAAGATGCAGTACTTTGTGTTGGCAGACAACACAGCCAGACACTTTTAATCACACAGCCAGTGAGTAAATCCAACTGTGCATAGCAGATCCATTTCTGAAGCCTAAATCTGGTTAATCACAAAACAAGTTGGACACCTAGTGGCAAAACACAACAAATTGTAAATGGAGCCCGACAGGCAATACCCAGGGTGAAAAGACAGAACCACTAATCCATTACAGTGGATGCATGTTGTGACAATGAAAGCTTGGATATGACAGACCCAAGATACTCACCAACAGGCTTTTGTGTTTCAAGGCTCTTTCCTTTGTATGTATCAAACAGGTTGAGAGACGCATACTTGGTTTTGCCTTCCTTCCCCTTTGCAGTTTGCCCAGAGCGCTCTGACATTGCGCTGTCCGCTCATTGAGTATGGTGAGCCTTGAGACTGGGGGGAGAGAGGAAAGCAAAGACAGAGAGAGGGAGAGAGAGAAAAAATTGACACCAATTAGAGATAGAAAGTGAAAGTGAGAGTAAACATGCTGATTGTACAAGCATGCAACAAGCAAAACAGGAACTTTCTCACAATAAGAATCTCCTGATGTGAGCTGTGTCCTGATAGATTCAAATAAGGGAGAGTTGGATGTGCGGTATATTGCTGCGTTCAAGTTGTTGGAATTTCCGGGTCATTTCAACTGGTACGTCCCCCGAAGTCGGATGTCCGACTTGGAAAGTTGGACGACCCACACCAACCCCGACTTGACCACAATGTCATAATCCAAGATGGCAGCGCCCGGAATTAGCACTGTGTAGTAGGGGTGTGACGAGACTTCGCGGCAAAGAGATCTTGCAAGACTAAATTGTGACAATATTTCTCGTTTAATGAAAAGATGTCTCACAAGATCAGACTTTGAGCTATGCAAGCTTCTATTAGTGACCTGTGGGTGACAGTAACAGAAACTGACAAGAAGAAGGAGAAGGAAAGCGGCAACTGCAGCACTTCGCTAAAGTTACACCAGTTTCAAACCGAATGCGCAAGGCGCAGGTGCGCCGAGAGAAAACCATTCATTATGTATGTGGTCCTGCCGCGTGAAGGCACAGTGGTCTGCACCAAGGAAGTGTTTTTGCTCTTACACGCTGCAGGAGAGATGCCAGGAGGAAACTCAACCACATCCTGCCTCCCCTCAAAGTGGCATGTTCTCAAACTCTTCTTCTTGCTGATCTCCTCCTCATCAGCATAAATAAAGCCAGAGCTTTCTGCTCAATCCGTAACTTGGACTCGATGCGCCCTACCGCGCACAGCGCGCTGCACTTTACACATTCGGTGTGAAACCTGGATCAATACTTCAAATACAGTATGATCTAAAGGTGTAAACAAGGCATTTCTGCAGTGTTGGTGAGGCATCAAATTTAGCTCAGATATATCTCACCTCATGCTACTGATAAAACATCAATTTTGACAAAAAAGCAATTAAATGTATTTTTATGAGTTATTAAAAAGGTAAAGTTAAATAAACTCTGCTTAATAAAAGATATGGAGTTACATGACTGTTTGTCCAGGCATATATTTTGTCATTTTAGTTTTCTTAAAATTGATGTGAAAAAATAATCTCGTTCTCGTGAACCCAATATCGTGTATTGTCTCGTCTTGTGATTTGAGTGTATCGTCACACCCCTACTGTGTAGCGTTATACATTACAGCCTACAGCAGAGTCAAACGTTTTTCCCACATTCACGCTGGAGAACAAACACACTACATGTGCATCTTCTTTGTGCCTATTAATTGTGTTTGAGGCAGATCTCATATTGCTGCATTAGCTTTCTGTATTCCAACAGAGCAAGCACAACAAACTTATCATTGGAAGCGTCCATCTTGGTTTTTCCGACCTGTTTACTGGAACGCCGTCAACTCGGGTGTGACATCATTCCCAGTTCTGACCTCCGACTTCTGATGTAAATCGAACGCAGCATAATTAAGCACACCTAATAACGTTCAGTAGAACAGTGTGGTTACAGTGTCATGACACAGGCACACCAATCCTGTGATCCACACAACATTTTCTGATACTTTCCTGGTGTATGTTTAGCAGTCTGTCTCACACAAGAAATATTTCTCCATTTTAAAAAAAGATCAATCCATAAACCAAAGATATATGACCATACACAACTGTATTCTGGTTCTGAATCTGCTATCTATTATGGAGGTGGACAGATGGATTAGCACTGTGAGAATTTGGGCATCCTTTTTTTATAATGTATATCTTTAGAAATATTTAGCAAGGGTAGCTTCAGCATTATATGAGCATATATACAGCTTGTGTGAGCGGACCTAGTACAGTATATTGACTACATGGCTCACCACAGGAAACTGTACAAAAAAGAGGGGGGAACAACTCAAAGATGATCTCTATGGCAACACATAAATTATATTCTTCTGTGCCTTTCCTTGGCTCCATGGCAACTGCCATTAGCTTGAACTCATTTTTACTGCTCATCAATATAAAACACAGTGTTGATATCTGTCCAGTTCAGAGAGATTTGGTTGTATCCAGCAGGTTAAACCACTGCTCCCACTCCACCCAACTCTGATTAGGAGCAATTACTGAGAACAGATGATTCTCCTCATGATGATTACTAAACTACAACAAATAACATTTGTAATTACAATCAACCACTTTGAATGAGGTGGTATAATGACAGGAGCAAATCCCCATATATTGACATGGTCCATCAAGAGGGAATAAATTGAAACCACAATCAAAACAAGACTCAGGTGTAAAACTGTCTTCCACTGCGCACTGATTATCCTCATCATGAGCAAACGCAGGGTGTTTCGGCAAAACATACATTACTGAACAAAATTAATGCATGAAACAACTGAATGGCTACAGCAGCACAGCACCGTGCCTTAATAGCCAGATGAGATTAGAAAATTAGGTCGTGGGATGGCAGGTCAGCTTCATGTTGTACGGGGATTAACGGGGGGGGGCAGCAGCTCCAATACCAAGACAAACCCGCAGCAACATATACCACAAAGGGGCCTTGTGAGGCTAAAGCTAACGATAAACACGAAGAATGTTGTGGGTCAAATCAACTGGTATCTACGACAGCAGAACTTGTAATCTAATTAAATATATAAATCAAATGTTGGAACTACATCTGTACAAATGCATCGTTATTGCAGTACTAACTGCCGCTAACGTTGGCTGGCTAACACAGGGCCTCGGTGTTCGCGTTGGGAGGGGGACTGCGTTGATGTTTCATAATGTATTCTCAATCCCAACACCTTGCGGTAACATTAGCGTCTTGCTCTTCCACGGTGTGATGTTTTGAATCAAACACCGACATGACAACTGAGCGCTTTCATCCACGTCGTTGCTTATCCATCATTCGTGGGAGGCACAGGGCAACGCAGAAAAAAATATTTTATTGGGAGAACAAAACAAAATGGCGGTGGAGACAGGCCTAGTGCATATTAACGTTAATGTAGCCGGTTGAAAAGCATACTGTTGCTCAGACGAAGTCAATTTGCCATCATGCAGCTAATATGTAAAGGCAATGACGATGTGGGCAACGCATGGTTAATTGTAATAAGAAATATCATTGGAAATAAATACATGCTTTAACTAACGTCAGTGTGTCGCAAACTGACATGAGCGTTAGCGCAAGCTACACAAGCTTCACGTTTATCCGCTATCATTAGCTTCACAGAGTGAACCGTTGTAGCAAATAAACACTGTCATACATGTTAACAACACGCTAACTTGGTAGCCGGTGTCATAAAAAAGCAACACGTGTGTAGTTATTCACAAAGCTATTAACAGTCACCCCTTTGACATGACAAACGTGCTAGCCAACTACTTAGCCAAGCTATGCTAACGAGCAAGACAACCACCTAATATTAGCTAGCTAGCGAAAACAACCAAGACACTGCCTTTCCAAAATAACACGACTGCCCATCCACAAACCCTCCTCTCAGACCTGACCTAAACCTGTGTCCAAAGCTAATGATGATAATTTCCATTCAATATGGTGTAACTAGTCGGTATTTTCATAAAATCATACAACATTTTCCGGCCACTGACCTGGTCCTGTCCCGACTTGTCTCGAGGTTGTATCGCAGAATGAGGTTAGCTAGGCTATCGCGTAGCTTTCTAGCAAGTGACCCAGCTAGCTAAGCAACGTTATCCTTCTGCATAGTCAAACTCATTAGGTCTTAACCGTGGATCGCACCAGATAACTATTAGTGGTACTTTATAGATAAAGAAGGTGTCCGGCTTACTTGCACTCTTTTTCTTTTTTTCCAAAAATAAATGAAAAGAGAGAAAGAAAATTGTAACACTGGGCTCGATCCGTCACCTAAAGAGCCGTCAACGGCTACTGGTTAATTTTATGAGATGGAAGCCGTTTGGGACCTCTACAGTAAGAGAAATATGTGACTCTTTTTTTAAACGGTTTGAAATAAGCGTCAATGGAATCCTCACAGCTCCCTATGGTTCAGTATGATTTTAAATAAGTGCAGATAGTTCCCACTTAAAAATAATTTAACCGGTCTTTGGACGCTCCTAATATCAACATGAGAAATAAACATGAACGGTGCATGTTGTAACATTAACTCATGTTTAGGCAAGGGTAGAAAATAATACAAAATTTACCCAAAGGCTGCAGTGAAATGCATCTACAATAGAGAAAGCATGGTTATCCAAAGCAAAGGGGGTATCTCAGGTCACACTTTTGGTACAAATTCAAATGTTAAGGGTAAAATCTTGTCTTACATTTCCATTTTCCATCCTATTTTGCAGATATCAATATAACACCATTTATTTTAGAATAATCAATCAGCAAATCTGTTGAGGAAAAAAAGCAAAATAAGGTAATTTTTGCTGTTGTTGAATTATGAATGAATAAAAGGATATGCAATCGTTAGAAATCACATATTTATTTATTATACAGATAATAAAGATCAGTTAATTTTCTTCATGAAAGCATTCAGTAAAACACTATTCACATTATTTTACACCACACACTTCAGAACCAATTTCAACCAGTGAATATTGTCAGTACACTTGCATCTTAACAAAAGGCTTTATGAATATTATAATTACAATCACTGAGCCATACCAGATTTGGATCATTTCTCACCAAACACACACTGAACTAGCCAGCTTGTGAGGTGAAATAATGATAGACACCACAGATGCTTAGAATCCATATTTCATTAGCATCATATTCAAAACCAACACTGATAGCCATAGCCTTCTAAAATCAACTGCTGTCTGCTTCAAAACAATATGATTTAAGTTGCTCTCTAGCTTGGTTGTATTTTCTTTGGTGTAAGAACAGGAAAATCACAAAATATTGTGGCTGTGCAAATGTTTTAGCAAAAACATACTTGGTAACATAACCAGACAGAGAGAAATGGTATAATTTAGTGTGCTGAAGATGAAAATTTAAGAGAAAATATTTAAGGTCATCACAGACCACACAGAAAATTGTCAGATATTTTCCCATTTTCAGTATCATAAAGAAAAGTATTATTTTCATCCAGAGAAAGTATCTTCCTGTTTCCCTTTGCCTCCAACATTTGAATCTGGGAGAAAAACACAAGGTGAAATTAAAAGAGGAGTCAACATAGAGAACGGCTTCCCTGCATCATACCTGATGCCGTATGCTGGTCTGCTTACCTCCCTCTACTGGCCACCATACAGATGGATCTTGACAAATGAAATTGTCTCGTCATAGTCCTTGTAGCCCTTCTCGTAGATGACATATATGTACCGCTCATCCTCTGTGGAGTCACTGTCCAGTGATGTCATACAGGAGTAGCCGCTTGGACCTGCCCATATCTGCAGCGCTTTATTCACCCAGGAGCGGCCGTCAGTCAGCGACCAACGTAGAGTCATGTTAACTCCTGAGGGGGACGAGGCAAGAAGTTAATAAGTGCATGTTTTTAACACGTCTGATATGTAAAGGCATCAATGGCAGTGGATACAGTAACTTAATCCCAATATTGAAGCATTTGTACTTGAGTATTAAGTATTTAAATATTTCAAGATACTTTGTACAAAATTTGCAGTTTTGATTCGTCTATTATACTATTATAGCAATAGTTACAAATCACATAAAAAAAATTACAAATTCCATAAAAAAAACCCACACAATCAAGTTACAAAATATGATTTTGCAGTACAGTACATTTGAGAAATTAAATTCATCTCAACCGGCTGTGTTAATTAATGTGTTAATTTCAATAACAATATCCCAGAAACATAATATATATTATAATAATACAAATACTTTTGATACATTGAAGGGTCAGTGTATAGCATTTTGGGGAATCAATGAGCAGAAATTATATATAATACTCATAATTATGTTTTTATTAGTGTATAATCTACTGGTTGTGTTTTCCTTCATATCTACATTGGGTGCAGGTTTTTTTTTTTTCATAGAGTCCACCTTGAGTCCACTACGCCATGTTTCTACAGTAGCACAAAATGGACAAACCAGACCTGGCTCAAGAGAGATAATTTGCATTTTTACATTTTCTGAGAGAAAAACTGTAGAATCGCCAGCCACCGTCTGACCTCTGTTGCTCTTAAAGTTGTGTTGAGGATGACTGAGCAGAGGTGCGCTTAGTTGGTTGCTACCACCTAATGACGCAAAATCCTACAGACTGTCCCTTTAAGTTTGTCTTTCTGATCCTAATTTGGAGCTTTTGAAAGCAGGTTTTTTTTTTTCTATTTAGTATTTTGACAGAATGGTATTTCTACTTCCATCACAGGCAGGAGGAAGCGATTGTGATTTCTGGCAGCTCTTACTGTGTTGCTCATTGGAGGGGTTGGTGAAGTAGAGCACTCCATTTTTCTGCAGAGTTCCAGCCGCTACTGCTGGATCTACCAGCTCATAGTCAAAGAACAGATCGTCTATTGGCAGGGTCATCCCTCCGTCGCGGCTGCGCACAACCACACGACATCTACAATGGTAGTTGTTCTGGTTCCGCACGTTGATGATGATGCTGCCGTCCGTCAACTCAACCGGCTGCAGAAGAGAGGAAAGGGTTTAGCTCGACAGAGCCAAATGTTCTGTGATTTAAGGCCACAGACTGCTGTTTGATTAATCACTGACTTTCCTCAACAACTAGTTATTAACGTTGTCTGTCTGCTGCTTGGTGCCGGACATGCACAGTGGCGTTCATCATATCCTTTTATAATGCTTTTTTATACTTTTAAAATACCTGCCCACTTCTGTTGGACACTGAGATGATATAGCACTGAGACTGAGCCAAAGAGTCCATTCGCAGGGCGTAAAAATCAAAACAAAGAACCACAAGGGGCCAAAAAGGTCAATAGAGAGATCAAGAGAATTGAAAGTTCTCTCTGAGCATTTCACATTGCACATGAATATTGCTGGAGCTTTCATGAAATTACATTATAATGTTTTTATATTGTTATTTTGTTTATATTGTTGGTTTTGCACTACATTGCATTTTTTTGTACTATTTTGCATTCTATATACCCTTTTTAATCTGTTTCCTACTGTGTATGGCAACTATTGTGCAAGAATTTCCTTCAGGGTGAATAAAAATTTATCTTTTATCTCTTCTCTATTATTGAGAGCTTAATATGATGCATTCTGAGGATGTCCATTATGGCGAGAGCATACAAAAAAGGAAGACTGGTCAAAACTACAGTATGGCACTATTTACAAGCAGCAAATATACCTGGCACTCATCAGGGTTGAAGTCTTGTGCTTTTTTCTTCTGGTTGTATGGGATGCTCTTCAGCGCAGCACCGTTGAACCAATTTTTTCCGTGGTCATCACTCAGGATGCAGAAAACTCCATCTCCCTCTATTGTCCCATGACCACACACCACCAACCTCCCCTTAGCTGGAGCGTAGCGCTTCTGTAGTGCCAACACACAACAAATGTAGACACTCAAACACAAACTACATTTAATTCTGGGGAGAAATTCAGATATTGCAGCAACACAAAGACATAAACTAGTACAGATAAATATAGACAGGACCACAAATAAAAGTACATAAAATAATAGAAACAATACAAGAATATATAAAGTAAAAATCACAAGGCAAGGGGTACATACTGTCAGTGAGCTATAGTATATGTAATCAGTGTACACCACAATGATATAAAATATGATTAAGTAATTATGCTTAGTGTTTGCCTGTATAAATATAGAATCATGATATAGTGTGTAATACAAAACAGTATAATATACTATATTTACATAATAAAGTATGGGATCTAAAATCCCATCATCTAATCATTGACTGAGGTTGCTTCATATTACAATTTATTGGGTAGTAAATATCCATGCTGCAGCCCAGCAGAACTGGTGGAAAACAGCTCATAAAGACAAAAAGATGCTTAACTAACACTGTAGAGAGAGATAAGCAACTAATTTTCACAATAACAAAAGTCTGTGCTGGTTATTTTTGGCCTAATAAAACTGACACATGCCATCATAAAAAACAGAATGACCAACAGAGTTTTGTAGCAGAGTTTCAGACTCTTTCAGACACTTTCCTTTAAGCCATTACACTGACCAGTTTTACAGAAAAATGTTACAAACTTGAAAGTTTTCACTTAATTTCTACTTAATTTAATGTACTTTCTCTTTTCATGATATACAAACTATTTATAAAATCACCATCAGTCAATTTCAAACACTAAATTATGTCTGACGCATCCTAAGGCATAGTTCATCCATCCATTTTCTACCTCTTATCCTCATAGGGTCGTGAGGGGGGCTGGAGCCGTTCCTAGCTGTCTTAGGGTGAAAGGCAGGGTACACCCTGGACAAGTCTCCAGTTCATCACAGGACACATAGAGACAGACAACCACTCACACTCACATTCACACCTACGGTCAATTTAAATTAGCCAATTAACCTAAAAACCATGCATGTTTTTGGATGGTGGGAGGAAGCCGAAGTACCCGGAGAAAACCCACGCAGACACGGAGAACATGCAAACTCCACACAGAAAGCCCTGGGCCGGGAATCGAACCCAGTACCTTCTTGCTGTGAGGCGACAGTGCCCCTACGGCATAGTTGTGCATGAATAATAGTATGACCTAATGCTACGTCACAACAGATATTTCTGCCTGGACTGAATGACTAACCTGTCAGTAGCCTATAAACACAGTACTGTGACCTAAATGCAGCATTTGAAGCCACAGATTCTCACATCATACTGTGTCGTTCTCTCTCACCTGGATGCCGAAGCCCGGCCCAGGAGCGAAGGCTTGCACTCCCAGTTGGACAGAGAGGTTTCTGTGCTCGCCCCAGCTGAGGCCGTCGTCCTTGCTCTCCACCATCATAGTGCTGGCTGGGCTGCAGTAGATGAGGTGGAAGCAGATGGTGTAGATCAGAAACACTGAGCCCACTTCCTCATCCACTACCACAGAGCCCAGATTCAGGCCGTCTGCCACCGTTCCGTCATCGACTATGTAGCTGGTTGGGGACCAGGTGGCTCCTGGAGGAACAAGAGGATTTAGATCCACTTCCTTACTATTTACTTTTAGACCAAATTTATTAACAACTTTTCACACAAAAAGCCCACATTCTTTTAAGTATGTTGGTTAATATTCAGCTTTCGACTTATAGACCACAACATGTCACAGCATCAGTTCCCTTCCAGTTTTCAACCTCAAATTCTATTCTTGTCGCTTTCTGTTCCTTTTTTGTGCTTTACCGCTTTTGTTTTACAGCAACCAATGTGAATATATTCAGTTCAGTTTAAGTTCATCTCTTCAAGCAGTCACATTACCTTTTGTGTGTAGATGTGAAAAATTCTTTTAGGGTAATGCCCCCATTCATTACTTACATTTGTAAATCACTGGACAAAAGTGTAAATGTAAATATATATTGTAATATATATTTGTACTTTGGTCTAGAAGTAATTGTAAGTTCATCCAGTTGTGCGTAAAAAGTAGGGGCACATAATATATCTGTATTTTATTTAGGGTTTGAACTCCTGTTAAATGGACAGGTATTTGGGAGATATTAATCTAATTTTGTTTACATTCTTAAAAACCAAGTTTTACATATAATAATTAATACACATATATATAGTTTGTGTAAATTGCTCTGTAGTCTTTAAGGAAGCTCAACATTTCTATATTTTAACTTCATGTTGAGCTGGAAAGGTTCACTCTGTAAACCTTGTAAATAACAATTTGATTTTTCTAGGTTTACTTGCTTGTTTTGTTCTTTGTGTACTTTCTCAGAGGACTGATTTTATTGTCAAGTAATTGTGTCTTTGCCTTTGTGCTTTCTGATAAACTTTATAATAGCCAACTTACTCAGTAAGTTTGAAAATATACTGAGATAGTTACCTCCACCAAGGAGGTTATGTTTTCACCAGGGTGTGTTTATTTTTGTATGTTGGTTTGTTGGTTTGCAAAATAACTCAAAAGTTATGGACGGATTTTGACAAAATTTTCAGGATTGGTCAGAAGTGGCATAAGTTAATACTGATTAATTTTTGGTCATGATCGGATCCGATTCAAGGTCATCAAGGTCAAATGAAAGGTCACGCCATAGTAATGTATGGGAGCTTTCGCATAATTCTGAACGCTCCAGGGTGTACAATTTTCAGCCAATCGTCACCTAATTTGGTACATAAACTAATATAGGAATCCAGAAGTTTACATTCACTCTTAGTTGGGCTTGCAGGAGTATACGCTCTCTCAGAATGCTGCCTTGGTGGAGGTCTGCGCTCTCTGAGTGCTTTTCTAGTTAAAGATGTGCCTATGTAAAACAAAACAGGAAACTACAGGAAGGTGAAGCAATCCCTTCCTGGTAAATATTTCCTGTTAGTGTGTGTGTTTCTCATGGCACGGCTGTTACGGTCCTGCTTACCTTTGTCTGTGGAACGCCGCATTGCGATGAATTTTGACCCAGAATCTCTGGTCCACGCCTTCCTGCCCTCTGAGAAAGCCAGCAGGCTACCTTTGGGGGTGAAGGTGAGCAGGGGGATCCTGTAGGTGTTCACTTGCCCCTGGGCTCCACTCACCCACAGCAGCTGCTCCTCATACAGCAGAGGGTCAATCTGGGTGGAAAACAAAGACCAGACAAGTAGATGAAGCAGGTTTGGCTGACAGCAGTTTATATACCTGTGGGGAAAAATCAGTCAGAATGACACCTGCATGACACATCAGGAGTCAGGTGACCCAGCACAAACATGTGATGATCACACTTTTCAGTTTAGGAAGCCATTTATTTTTATTATTTATTTATTTATTCCAAATCAAGGCTGCAGGGGCATTCACCACTCACAGAAACAAGCAAGTAAGTTTGCACAAACAATGAATTTAACTTGGTATCTTGGTGCATGCATGACATATAAACATATAAGCATAGTGAGATACTGAGATAAGAACCAAAAGATAATAAAGTGACTTAGAAAAAATATGAGGTGCAAACATTTTGATTATGTGGTAAAAACAGAGACAGAAACAGTGCAATATGGCAGTTAAACGGAAACGGAAAGTGTACAGAAACTACTGGGCCTATATCCTATATAAACGTACCATACTGTATAAACTACAATATAATATAAACAGTACAATTTCGTATTAATGTACTTCCATTTTACACTACTTCATACTTCTACTCCACTACATTTCAGATGCAAACATTACGCGTTGTACTCCACATTTATTTGGTTATTAGGATAAGTGATATTATCAGTAATAATAATTGGTATACATCTTCCACCACTGACTGACAAGTGAACACATGCTCAGAAATACAAGACACAAGTTATATCTCAAAAAGAGTCTTTTACTTGACTGTAATCAAGCTGAATTTAAAGAGTCTTCAAACAGGCTAACTGCTTGGTGTTGTGTTTCCTGCAGCCTGACCTCACCTCTGCCGGGCTGAAGGGACAAACACAGACAGACACAGTGGACAGCAGCAACACCAGAGCAGCGAGCCCTCCTGCCGCCATGTTGGATTCACGTCCTGAAACCTTCTTCTTTATCCCGACAGAGAAATAACGACATTAAAGCACAGACGATGCGTTCAAAGTCCACCAAAAAACAATAAAACAGACAGACAGGAGCAAAGCGGAAGCGCTCCTCAAACTGAGCATCTGAATCATGTGATCCTGGTCGGTCACATGACCACTCCGTCACACACCAAAATAAAAGAGGTCACTTGTGTCGCATCAAATATTATAAGTAAAAATGTTATAAACTCCAAACACAACAGTGATATAAAATAGCTGATTATAGCTATTCAAAAAGAAATAAAATAAATTAATAAATTAGTAATCTCATAAACATATATAAATGTATACTTTGCATCATATTTGCATCATCATTTTGAATTATGTTTTGTATGCACAACAATGTACCTTATGCAGTTGTTGACTTGTTACATTTTTTTTTTTAAATATATGAATGTACATAAGTACACACATAAAATATAAAAAAAATAAAAAACACACACATATATACACACATATAAAATACCACATCTGATGAAGCATGTACTTTATTTCACATTTATTTTCCTCCAAGATGGAGGATCAGCAGGGGAAATGATGAGTTTTTTTGTTTACTCTTTGCTGTAGGCATGGATAATTGCTATCAGTAGAGAAATAGTGTGTTAATAATTCCACTTGATTTATGCATTTCATTTTCAGGGCATGGTCTTTGATAACTGTGAAAGTATTATGCTAAACTTACATCTTTTATCCAGATGGGGGCAGAATTGTCCTTAAACAACACAAGACAGCCATCTTCACTATAACGTCCTGTACAGTATATACACTATTATGATGCTGTGTTCAGGGGGTTTTCAGTGAGAGGAAATGTGTGTGAATTTGTATTCCTTGTTTGAGCCCCACTGATCCAAAGCTATCTTTGGACTTCATGAGTTAACGTGTGACAGTACAGCAGCAACACCATGTCAATGAAAACAAACAGGAAACTCTCCATACATGTAAATAAAAGATAGACTTTAGTCTGTCACATAGTCCCACATCATAAAATATGTGAATAGAGTTTCTTAATTAACATCTACATAGGAATGGTTCTAGTGTTGACTGTGTGGAGCTGAGAGCCACAAACCACATTCCAAGAGTCATGAGGCCGAGCTGATCTCAGTCACACGCTGAGAGAGAGAGAGAGAGAGACAAACAGAGGGAGGGAGAAGTAAGAAAGAAACTCCTGAGACACATTTGAGTGTGACAGTAAGATACACCACAGTCTGTATGCACAGTGAGACGAGGGATCTATGAGGGCCAAGAAGGGAAAACACTCATCACAGCTTATGTTGACATGATGGGCTTGCCTCTAAAAAGCAGGTAAGGCTGGACTTTTCGCTTTCATTTAGCTTGTTTTTAGTTTTTGAGACTTCACAGTAGAGCAGAGGAAGTCTGTTTAGCCACAGAAGCCAACACCTTATAAGTGAACTTTTGTACACTCTTTCATTCAATTAGAGCTTTCATGTACTTGCATTTTGGACATGAGTGATGGCATCCCTGCCCAACATGCAAGGAAACAATATATATATTTTTCTGCAGGTATTGCACCTTAAATAGGCATGAACACAAAGTAATTAGCTTCAGCAGTATGCAACACAACACACGGGCATGACAAGAGACAAAATGTAATTTTAACATAATTGAATGTGAGTTGAGTTTTTACTGATAAGCTCAAGACATCTGTTCTGCCATTTCCTCTATTTAGAAGTGAAATACAGCTGCAGCATGTATTTTAATGCAGCCTTCTGCTGGCACATTGTGTGAGCAAGGATTGTGGTTTTTCCTTTTTGAGCAGGTGCACTGTAAGCAGGCAATGATAAATTGGCCCAGAGTCAGTGTGAATTTATTTACATGCAAGCTATGAAGGTAGAGAGGAAGCCATGCATGTATAGTAAATAGCTGCCTGAAAAAGAGGTTAGACTGAAGGGTCACAAAGCTACAGTGGGCATTGAGTTTTACACTTCAGTAATAAAATGTGACTCTGACGCAGACATGCAGGTGAGAATTGAAGCAGGAAATAGACCCAGAGTGAGCTTGTTTAGAAGTGACGTTTATCACAAGAGGGGCACTGTTGAGGAGCAGTGTCATGACTATACTTCTTATCCCCCTTTAACAGGCTGAGCTACACTATGATAAAAACTACTGAGTAGCACTGATATGAGCCACTCCAAAGACTCATAAAAATGTAAATTCGGTTAAATCTACACCTTCAAAGTGAATCTACCTGAGAGTGTAATAGCCTCTAGTTCAGCCTCTACCAGCAGATAAAACCACTGCCATGTTGGCACAGTGTGGAGCGGATCAGCCGTGAAAGCAGAAGTGATCTTGTTTCTGAGACTTTCCTATAAACTATGAATGTGTTTGTCAGAGATAAAGGCTGTGGCTTTTTAGAAAGAAATAGCAATCATGGCTGCTCTGTCTCTTCAACTGTGACCTGTTTAACCTATTGACCAGGACAGGGCAGTGGTTCCCAGGTCTGGAGGCTACAATCTGCCTTATAAGAATAAACATGTAACCTGGATGCTATATAACACTTTTATTTTATATTAAAAGTGGGTGCAGTCCCAATATTTTTTTTCATCCATCCATCCATTATCTACCGCTTATCCTCATAGGGTCGTGGGGGGCTGGAGTCTATCCCAGCTGTCTTAGGGTGAAAGGCAGGGTACACCCTGGACAAGTCTCCAGTTCATCACAGGACACATAGAGACAGACAACCACTCACACTCACATTCACACCTACGGTCAATTTAAATAAACCAATTAACCTAATCCCCATGAGTGTTTTTGGATGGTGGGAGGAAGCTGGAGTACCTGGAGAGAACCCACACAGACACAGGGAGAATATGCAAACTCCACACAGAAAGGCCCTGGGTGGAACCCAGTACCTTCTTGCTGTGAGGCGACAGTGCTAACCGCTACACCACCGTGCCGCCCTTGTTTTCACTGGATTTATAATATTAATTGTTGATGCTGCATTGGTCAAAGTTGCTCTACTATCAGCTAAAACTATTTGATGGAGTGACTGGACATTTCAACCATTTATCACTTGCTGCTATTAGCTAATGCTGTAGGCCACTGTGAACTCAGTATTTCAACTGTTATTTTAAGCTGCTCTCACCATTTGAATTTGTATTATTGGCCTATTTTAACTAATGCTAACTATTACAACATATTATTACAATATTAATTATTTTAGCTAACAGTTTATCTCTCACTTTCAAACTGTGTTTTTAATGTGCTTTACATAGACTGTAAACTGCAAATTTATTAGTTAGTTTTAATTAGCTGAGGTGCCCCTGGCAGCTGTCTCACCAGGTTCCTCCATATTAGTACGCAGCAGCATTGTATTAATAATCAACATGTCAGCTTCCTGTTTTGGTCACATGAATAGATTTGGGGATTTCAGTCCATGACCTCTGTTGAAGCCCTTTCTTTTGTGACTTTTCATGCAAGTGAGGCATGACTGCAGCCATACGAAATCACTGGACATGCTTTTTTTTTTCTTTTTAAATAAGTTTCAGGGATGTTTGAGCAGCAGGCTTCAGCAGCTGAGGAGCTTTTCAAAGTTTTTCAGACCATCGCAAGAGAAAATTGTAAAATATCCTGACCTGAAGCCCATTTTCAATTGTTCTGCTCTTAATAAAACCACCTCCTCCTGTCACTTTTGGTGGTTATTCTCATGTTATATCGTGTTCTGTATCTTCTTTAGGGCATGGTCACCTCTCAGATGATGGAGGACAAGAACAGAGTTGAGGGAGAGGTGGATGTGCAGGCCAACAACTACAGACCCAGCTGGTCAAATGGTAAATAATTGCTTCTTTATTTGGTGAATTGAACTCCAATGTTCCTGTATTTTATAGCATACACATTATTACACTATGTTACCATTGTTTGACATCATATATTGACTAATTGTGGTGCCGCAACCCCATATATAGGGCAGATGAGGTGGTTTGGCCTTAAGAAGGGATGCTGAATAAACTGGTCGATAAGGAGGTGCAGTGCAAAAAAGTGGTATTTACTAACCAGAAGTTTACTGAGATAAAGGGATGAAAAAGGAAACCTGGGCACATCTTGCTAAGTTATTATTGATATCATCTATCTATGGGCACCCATATTATTAACCTTATCTGTCTGCATCTTAACAGTGCCCAGTCCATAATTAATGGCATAGATACTCTGATAAAATGTTATCCATCATATCATAATACTCACAGCTCATTTACTAACAGCACAACATAAACAACAAACTACTTCGTCAATCTATGTTTTATTCAAATAGTCATACAAAGATTAGATTACTTATTATGAACAGCATCTTTCTGACTTTCACTCTGAGTAAATTCTGAAAAAAACAGTTAAATATGTCCACCAATCAAAAAGCTTGTTTCACTTTGTGTCATTAGAGTATAACATATCAGTGCTCTTATTTTAGGTCACCTCATGACCAGTCATGAAAGCCTAGCATTAGAGAAGCATTATCACCATGTAGTCACCATAACGTCACGCTCACATGCTCTAGATGCCTGTAAACAGACACAAAGTAGAGAGATCTTTTAAATACTCAACATGGAGCCTAACATATTTGATATATATGGTGTGGAAACTTTGGGATGTAAAGCTCAGTAGGTTTGAACCACATTTTAGTTTGTACTGCATCAAGGTTCAGTGAGATTTCAGGAGGTTGTTTATATTTCACTGCCCTAAGTTAGTGTTTGCTGCCTTACACAAGAGTGAAAGTTTTACAGTGTCTTTTAATTCTCATTTTACACCTTCATTTTCTTCTCTATGTTTCATTTTCAACCAGGTACAGTGGTGCAGGTTCTCATCACACTTTTAGCATTTATGTAATGATTTTTCCTGTCTTGCACTGCTCTCAGGTCAGTGTGTCGTGGCGATGCCGAGCTGTTCGATGCTAAACCCAAGCTTTGACCTGTCTCTGTGTCGGGCCAAACTGGACGATGTTGGCTTTCAGGTCAACACACACACATGAACCACTGTGGCACTTATTTACTTTAATCTGTGTGTAATTTGTGTTGTTAACTGGTTTATTTTCTTTAGATTCCAGTCAAAGACTTGGAGGACCCACTGAGGACAGCTCTGGACGCCCCCTCAGTCAGGAGATACATGATTTTCAACTCGGCCTTCTTCCATTTCATTATGGCACCAGTATGACATCCAGCTTTCTGTACTATCTAACTATTAACTCCAACCAGATCCATCCCTCCCCATTGTTTTGCAGTTTGGTGGTCAAATTAATGACCAAAATCAAAAGCAGGAGAGACCAAAATATCCAAACCTTTTATTTCTACGTTTGAACCACTTAGCAGAATCCTGCAGATTCCATGACACTCATCTAATCACTATCTTTCATTACATTCCTCCTGTCTGATGACCACACACATCTTTCAAACGTGGGGTTTTCTCAGATATTATACTGTTTTCAGACTTCTTTAAGGTTGGACATATACATCAACAGTATTCATACATGCCAGCATTTAAAGATGACAAATAATTAAGGTATACGTAGCTCTCAAAACTATGGATTGTTTTGCTCCACAAGTTTGAGCTATAGGCGTCAATTATCTTAGCATCAAAGCAAGGAAAATTAATTATGTCACAAAGCTATAGTAGGCATTGAGTTTTCACACTTTAGTAATAAAATGTGACTCTGACACTGGCATGCAGGTGAGAATTCAAGCAGAAAATAGACCCAGAACAAGGTTGTTTGAAGTGACGTTTATCACAAGAGGGGCACTGTTGAGGAGCAGTGTCATTACATTATATAATAGATATAGATCTATCTTCTCATCTAGGAAGGCAAATGTGCATATTTACACATATAAATGTATATAACTGCTTAAATGCTGGCTGCTATTTGCTTTCACTTTCAGAATATTTGGTGCTTGATTTTTACGACCCCTCCTCTCGCTCCACCAGGTGCTCTATGTGGTGGTGTGGTGTGCTGTCTTCTCCACCCTCCACCTCTACATTGCTGTAAGTGACTACTGGGTCCTCTGCCTCTCTGTCAGCCTGGTCTCCATCTTCCTCACCACTGCCATCATCCTCATCCTCCACTACAGTAACAATGATGTAAGGAGGGGGGCTGTTGCCATAAAAATAACTTAATACTGACACTGAGATTACTCATCAAGCTTTTACATTTCTTTAGATAAACCTAAAATTTAAAATAATTTGGTTGTCACACGTGTTTCTTTGTCCCTCTCTGTATCAGATCAACATGAACATAGATGTTCGGTTAATCCAGGTGAATGAGCGGATGGTGAAACACAAGCTGCTGGTGGCCGTGGCCGACTGGGTGCAGTCCTGCACTGGAAACATGCAGGTTGTCTGAATAAACATCAACTGAAACTGTGAGAAAATCAGGATCCACATGTGTCAGAGATGCACTAACTTCATTTTAGGATAGATGTGTCTAAGACGTGTCTAAGACTAATGGCAATTAAAGCAACACTTCAGCCATCATAACAACACAACAGTGACAAAGTAAATACACACCACTAAATTTATTAGAACAAAATATTGCAAAGTAAAATGTTTGCGAGCACATCATGAGAATTATTGACCAAAGCACCTGCAAAAAGAAAACTCTGGCAAAATGTTGGCTTCCACACAGTAAACAACACAAAACTCAACTTCAACATGTGTCCAGGAAGAATCCAGCAAATAGGTCTATTTTACTGGCACATAAAAAGTAGGATAATAAATAAACAAGGTAAAAACTGATTTTTAGAAAAAGGGAAGATTTGTTTCATGGAAAAAATGGGAGTCAGTAACAAAAGAATAAAAGATATAATTTAAACACAGCAAATAAATGTTAATTTCCTTTTACGGCTTATATTGATGAGATCAGCGAAAATGATCAAAATTTTGACTGTTATCAGGTCATTAAATGGGTGTTATCAGTGGTCGTGAGCTTTGTGGGTCAATAGAGTAACACTCACTAGAAAGTTTTACAATAAATTCACATGATCGGTCACCAAAAGAAGGACTAAAACTGAATGACAGTGGCCTCTAGTGACTGTGGTCAATATGACAGGAGCAGAAGTAGACTTTAGTATGGACGATGTGAAACTATTGTTGGGACACAAGACTCCTGGTTTTCACCCAGTAGACCAGATTTTAAAATTTGAGGTTGTCTTTGTGTTCACAAGCTTTAAGTTTAACTTTTGAAACCTTAATTTTACCCAAACAGTTTAACGTAGCGTAACGTACAGTAGTAGGCATGGTAGGCCCCTACTGACCCACATTTAGAGGTTGGTAATGTACATGTAGTGATCTGATAACAAATCGGCTGTGATTTGAGATATGGCTGGTTATTTAGTGGTCTGAACATTATGGGACAGTAATGTGTCAGTAATTAGTAATGAACAACCAAACTGAATAGTAATGGTGATGTATTTGCCTCTGTGTGTCTCTTGACAGCTGTACTTTGTGTACTGGGACATGTCCCGCTGTCTGAGGGAACTGACTGAAACTTTAGACGAGCCCAGCTTTGTGGCGAATGACACTCAGGTGAGTCAGTCGAGTACACCTGTCCCCCGTTTGTTCTCCCGCAGCTTTTATTGATTTTTTTGTTCTTGTGCTCCCATGTTAGCCCTACCTTAAAATCAATAGAGACATAATTCTAACCATTGTTGAAAGGATATTTATTTCTATATCTTCTGGAAAACGGAAGTTCAGCCATGAAGGACAGCATGACAGCATTCATGGCTTCCATTTTTCGCAGCGTGGAGGAAGTTTAAAGTGATCACTGTCACATTTCACCAGAGCAAACTGAAGAGCAAAATGTCACATCTTATTCTGGTGGCTGAGGGTGCCGCTGTTGACCCGGAGATTGAAGGGTCAGATGTGGAGCGGCAGGACTCAGATGAGCAGAGGCCTCTGCTGAGACATGAGGACAGTACCTCCTCCCACCAGCGGGAGGACGCCAAAGTCACCACCAGCTACAGCCTCGTCCCTGATGCGTCATTACCTGCTCAGGTAATAACGCTGCAAGATGTCATCAGCATAGCTTTATCATATATTCATCATAACAATATACTGTTAAATGTTATTGTACTGTTTTGCAGGCTAAAGCCTACCAGCTTCTGATGACCTACAGTGCATCGTATGTGAAGCTGCTGGTGTCTGAGAGGATGTCACGTGACCCATACCCCCAGACGAACCACTGCTCCACCACCCATCTCTGCCTCTGCCAGTACATCAAAAAGAAGATCTTTTGTTAAAAACCAGCGTCAAACCATGCATGCTCTTGAACAGACAAACTGATGTGGGAGCATTTCCTCTGGGGCAAACACGAATTATTTCATATTTATAGAGCTCACGCTCTATTTCTATTGTAGTCTGCTGGTACTGAACTGGTTTCTTCACACCAGCACTGTGTTTGCACCACCTGGATCCTCGTCCATTTGGTTCCAACCATTTCTGCATTGCTCCAAACGCTGTCTCATCCAGCCGCTGTAAAACAGTATTTGTTGTACACTTGACGATCAAGGCTGTTTAAATTATCTGCATAAATAATAAATATATATTGTTGTTTTAATTTTCATTTCAGTATTTTTTAATGTTAATATTTCCATTTTGTGATACTAGTACTCCACCACATGTACTGCTGTAGTGACTTTTTGTTAAGATTTCATGTAAAAATATACAACCTTAAAAAGCATTGTTTTTTTTTTATTGTTTTTTTTTTTATTAAACTAGTAGTTTCAAATATTTTTTGCTTGTGACTTTTTACTAAAAATCTAATGACAGCTTGACAGTGGAGGAAGAAGCATAAGTCTTAGGGCGATATTGTATTATTGCATTGTATTTTTTTATGTAGCATTTGCATGTGTTAGTTGCTGGATGAAGTAACCATCACCTAGTTTATACATATATATTAGTATACAACGCATTGTATTTCATAAATGATTGATTTTTTTTGTGAATAAAATCAAAAATCTGCAAAGTACAATTAAAAAACTGCAATATTTCCCTCTGCATCGTAATGAAGTGTAAGTAAGAAGCGAGATAAATTGAAAAATTAAAGCACCTCAACATTGCATCAGGAAGAACAGTACTCGTGTAAACGTATCAGTGTTTTATGAGGATTTTTATATTGACGTATTGGTACTTCCATGTCCGTCACACCTGCTTGAAGGATTGAAAAGTGACATGTAGATAGAGACAATAGAGGAAAGACATAGATTGCCCTTGATGCAGCTGTGTAATGACGCTGAAAGCTTACTAACATGAATCACTGGCTTTAGTTTTCTCAATAAGCTACCTAAGAAAGTGGAAACAGAGCGTGTTTGTTCTGGTGTTTCTTGTGTGGACTTGGATTAGATATCTATGCATTTGTGCTGGATGCTGGGTTCACATATTACCAACGACTACCCATCAGTCCTGGTGCTGTGGCTGAGGTGACAGCCCAGCGAGAGAGCCACAGGACGACACAAACACACACAGCATGGCTGACCCGAGGCCTGGGGGGGAAGCTGGCATTGTGTGATGGAGGAGGGAAGAGTGCAGCGTGAGGCCAAGTTAAACAATCTCAGAGACGCTGGCTGTCCTCAGGAGGCTAAATGGCCATCTGTGATCCTGCACACAGGCTGGCTCAGCTCCCACCTTCAGTTTGGCTGATCCGTTCGGGTTCATACTCCCACACCCTTTCACAGTAATGATTAAAAGCGTCCGTGAGCTACAGTTTTATAATAACACCGTCATTATTATTTAAGTGTTGTGAATCTAAATCTGCAGCTTGCCTCTGCTTTAGTGAGTTTCAGATCATTGTTTAGCTGTCTGCCTTCAAGCTAAGCTGGCGAACATAGAGGAACATTTAACAGAGCCAAAAGAGAGCAAATACTGGACTTAAGCTGGACACCAACATGACGTCAAATGAATAATAATGATGCTCCACAACTGCTGGATGTGAAAATAAGCAAATGTTTGCAAACATGTTCACCACTTCAGCTGACAAGATGATGACATGCCAATGTGTTCACAACAGGAGTAAAAAAACACAGAGGAGGTTAGAGAAATAATAAAAATTAAGACATAGAAGACATAGGTGTTATAGGCTATTATTACTGTCCAAATCTAACTTAAGAGTGCAGTAGTAGTATATAAAAAATATATTGAAAATAAATTAGATAAATAGATCTGATGATGTCACCATGTTATTGATGATGACCCCGAGGGGGGCATGAAAGCCTGTACCATGTTCATTTCAACTGACATTTCACTTCAAATCACAAATGTGAATCTCATGGTGGCGCTAGAGTAAAAGTCAGGTGGCCATTATTTATCAGGATTTATCTCCTGAGGACCATGAATGGCAGTACAAAATTTAATGTCAATCCATCCGATAGCTGTTGAGATATTTCAGCCCACACTGATCGGTTGGAAAGACAAACTCGTTTTACACGAGGCACAAAACATAATTGCCACCATAAGGTGGGAAAACAGGCAGCTGTACAACACAGTGTAATCAGACTGAAGATAGTGAGAGATACTGTAGTTCATGTTCTGACAGAGGGAGGAAAAAGAGAGATGGAGAGGGAGAAAACCGGGGCAACTATAAATAGCAGCTCAGTGATGAGGGGAGAGAGGAAAGGCCACAGAGACTGACAGGATGGAGAGAGACTGAGAGGGAAAAACAGACCCGATCCAATGAGACGCCACCTTCACCAACAAACCATCCACAACCCAGAAATGATTCTTTTATTCATTACTCAAACAACTGAAGTCAGAAACGACCAACGCATGTGCAACACGGCCATGAACATCATTATAATAGTAAACCCCAAGAAAACCACATGTACACAGGTAATTTCTGGCTCTTTGAAACAAGCAATCCATCACATTTACAAGCTCAAAAACAAAACGAACACACCTCCAGCTGTGTAGTAAACAGCTATATGTTGCTGAGTCCCATCAGAAAGCACACAGGGAGATGAAGCCTAGCACTGTTTAAACTAGATATGCTAAGAGGGAATCTATTCAGTAGACACACACACTCACACTGCCAGAGCCCTCTGTACAATAATACTAAACAATACTGTGCTTCATTTAGGCTTTTAACACTGAAATATCACTGAGTCAATCGCATAAGCACAGGGCCTGTATTTATCAAATGTCTACAGTGAAATTTGGGGCTTGAATGTTAAAATAATTTAGCCCATACTCAATAACTTCAATAAATGGTTTCTTGATACCACTCTGCTAAGTTAGTAACAGGGGAAACAGCTGGCCTGGCTTCATCCAAGGATAATAAACTCCACACAGGAGCACCTCTAAAGCTCACTAATAAACATGTTATACTTCTCATTTTAAAATAAATAAATAAATAAATAAAATTAAATTACAAGGACAAAAACTGAAGTGTAAAAACAGAAACTCAGAGGTGAAAGAGCCAGGCTAGCTGTTTCCTCTTAATGCTAAGCTAGGCTAACCTTCTGGTGGTAGAACGGTATTGAAAAAAAAATCAATTTAATCTAGAGCTTTCATGTGATCAATCATGTAAAAAATGAAGCAAAATGTCCTGGTTGTAAATAGTAAAATATTGGGCTAAGCTGGCTTCTAAGAGCATCAGCAAATCTCGTTTTTAGAAGTTTGATAAATAGATGCCCAAATCTACTTAATGTTATGCACAAGTGATAATCAAATGCAATGCAGTTGCCAATAATAATAATAATAATCATAACAATAATAACATATAAAGTACAGAATAAACTGTATTCATACTGTTTCTATATGTCTTCATTGTGAACAAACATAGTTTTTAATATCTCTGTGTAATACCTTTTAAAAAATAGCATCATCATAAGGAGCAAAAGAGGAGAAAGGGGGAAACAGAAGGGAAATATTAATAGGTCCAATAAATCATGTGGACATGAGGAAAGACAAACAGAGAGAAGAAAGAGAGCAGAGGAAAGATATCATAGAGCGGAAAGTGCTACAATATATAGGCATCACTGTTCTCTCTTTCTCCTATTGGAAACATTCGTTTTCAGTTCCTCCCATAACTCCACAAACCTCATATAACAGTTCCTACAGTAATGTTACCTTGCAGCACACCTGCTGCTACATTATGGAGACCATACTCATATGAAATGAACTCTGACTCATTGTGAAACAACGCTATAGGAGCTCACAGCCACACGACTAGCCTCGATATTTAAGACAAAATGTAAAAAAAAAACAAACTGAGGATGACATGCAGGGTTATGTTGCCACAAACGTCTATAACGTTGCAATTTATTTTCACACAGTGTCTGAGAGATTAATAAGACATGTGCAACAGAACATAGGCCAACGCATTTCTACTGTAAGATACTCGCGAAAACAATATTTGCAAAGATTCAAATACTTTTCTAAATAGACTCCTTTTCTTGTTTTGATAGTAGCTTGTTTGAAAAATATTGTACCACACATTTTTAGACATTTAAGGAAATATTCCCGCTGAAGGCTGGGAGACAAGCTATTATTGCACTAGATGCCTCATTAGCTTAAATTTATATTTATCATGCACTATAAGAACTATGAATGTAAGCAGCTGTGTTATCTCATCTGGTTACTACAAAGTGCATCATCATCAGATATCAAATGTAAGCCAATTATGTCAAATAGCAGCAACAAACTGATGATATATGGTTAATTAATGCATGGGTAGATATTGAATAAATTAATCAATAACCAATTTTAAATAAATCAACAAACATATAAATTCATAAGTGATGTACCATATTGTCCATGTGCAATCCCACTCGAATAAATACTGTTTGGTTACATTAGACACTGTCATGTTTCCATTTGGTGTGTTAAATGCGTATTGATCACCCCTCTAACACTTTCAGTTCATTAATCAGTTTGTCTCTGTCAGCAATAATACTACTCTGTAAATCAACACAATTCCAACATAGCATCTTCTGTTGTTTTAAAAGAAGAAAACACGTGTATACTTATAATTATACGACTAAAATGTTCATTTAAAGAGGATCCACTATTTTCAAGTGAATACTTATATTTTGGGATTCTACTAGAAGGTGTTTACATGCTTTAATGTTCAATAAATACACTTTAATTTTCTCTTAGCTGCTGTACAGCACCTTCTTCTTTCACCCTTTGTCTGAAAGGCTCTGTTTGAGCTCCTGCACCCCCTGAAAAGCTTGGTATGCTAATCAACTGAACTCAGACTCTTCAGATTCTGCTCCAGCTCGATTCTTTCTAGATTTGTCTTAAGTTGTGCCATATTAGCCGCTAGACATGTGTTATTCAAATGTGTTACATGGTGACATCACCACATTGCAGAAAAAAAGGTGGGACTTCAAGCGAGGCAGCTTAGGAGCAGAGTTTCCCTCTCTTTGGTGTGGACTTTGTAACTTTGCAGATTTTTTTACAGGCACAAAAAACTGTATAACACACTAAAGGAAAGGAAAAATCACAAAAGCATAATAGGTGCGCTTCAATGGTCCTAAAAATAACTCTGCATGGGCCAATTAGGTAGATTTAGCTGTTGGAATATTTAATACTGCGACCTATCCTCTCATCTAACCACAGCAGCCATATGAATTAATCAGCGTCAAATAAATTGTTAATACTAGGAGCTTTGTTTCCCTCCTGCAGCTCATATCTGAGTGTACATATGAAGCGGCTGCTGTGCTAACAGCAATACTGGGCTTTGACAGCTGCTTGTATTTGGTGTTTGAACATCATCTGTGATAGGTTGTTTCTGGTCATCGGTGTGTGTTTGATGGCAGCAAGTTAGGTCAGAGCTGTGTGTGTGTGTGTGTGTGTGTGTGTGTGTGTGTGTGTGTGTGTGTGTGTGTGTAGCTGTACACAGAGACCAGCAATGCGGTAGCAGTTTGTGTGCATTCTCAGTGCTCCTACTTCCTCCACACGATTGAGAGTAGCTAGCTAATATATGCCATGATTTCCCAGCTGCCTGGCGCCACACGAGTTACGGCTCCCAGTCGTCGTCGTGGTGCTGCGAGGCGATGATGACGACCACGGTGAGGATGGTGCACAGCACAATGGAGGCGATGCCAACAGCCAGGCTGATGAAGGAGAAGTTGCGTGCCTCGCGGGAGGCTATTTCCGCTGTCACCATGTCCCCTCTGGCTATCGCCGTGCGCACCTAAGGGATGCAGGAGGGAGGGGATGGGTGAGTGGGAGAGAGGAGAAATTAGAAAATATGTTATGTAACAAGAAGATGCACGAGTGGGCGCAGGAGAGAGTCTAAAATGCCATGAATGGAATCAATTTCATTGCAGCAGCGCAGCCTGAGTGTGCAGAAAGAGGCCACTCCACATAACATTAACACACCGTACCAACATATACAGCTCAGACCGGTGGGTCCATGCCTTGTCAGCTCAACTTAACTCCAGCCAGCTGAGCAGGCCCAGAGGAAAAAATCCATTCTATCCCGCTGCACTGACAATGGCGCAGTTATGTAATATGGTCTGTTGTGTGCATGTTGGTCAGCACGATGTGCCATTACAGAGGAAAACAACAGGCATCATGAGGTATGAGCCACCAGACTGGGCCTTTACATTCCCCCACATCACGCTCAACTGAACCCAGACACGATACCAAACTGGGCCTTTTAATGCAGAGGTCGTATAGATGACACTGCTGAAAGTATGCACTTTAGGTATAATGGTGGCACACTGACCCAAGATAAATTGTCTTTAAATGAGTAATATAAATCCTGTGGTGGCAGTTTCCTTCTGCTGTTGGCCATTTTTCCTCATTTTGCATAATGAGGCTGAAGGGAACATCTTGCACGTATTTGCACAAAACAAATTTTGAAGATGGTTTATGACAATTTCAGGGAATATTTCATCCTGAAGGGGGGAATGCAAGAAAAGACAAGTAGGTTTCTGGAAATAAACTGAAGGGTAAAAAGACTGAATTTACATAAAGTATCCCCAGTAAAGAGGCATTATCTTGATAAAATCTTAAGATCAAAAGATGATGAAGTGGCATTCACCTGCACTGCTTTGATGATCGCAATGATGCCTGTTGGCCAGAAGCAGCAGACGGTGGTGAGCACGGCGATGGGCAGGTAGTCATGTGGCGGTCGGCGGTCCATCAGGGTGATGCTGGGAGGCATTTGCATGGGATGGATCTGGCCCGGCGGGATCCCCGGGTGGCCTCCCCCAGCAGGCATGTAGGGTTGACCCTGAGCAGAGGGAGAGGACAAGACAGAGAGCAAGTGCTTTTTAAAAAAACAGTAGAGCAGCTCACAAAGCACTTTCCATGGGCAGACACAGGAACAAGGTGACACAGTGAAAGAGTCAGACAGATGAACGAGCACAGTTGTGTTGAGTTGCACATCGCGTGGTCGGACATGTCTAAAAAACCCATGATTAATTTGTGAGGTTGCAACTAGCCTGAGTTTGCTTTTGGTAACATTTATACAGCCTCTTGTCATCCTGTACAAAAAGATGTATATACACACCAACATAAATCATAGTGGGGATATTAAATACTGACGTTTATTCAGAGACACCGGTGAAGCGTTTGTTTTCCATTCAGTGCACTTAATGTGAGAATTAACACAAAAGCACTTTCAGTAGTTTGATGACTCATAATCACATTTAGTAGCCTAATTTTACCACTTTCAGTTTGCTTCAAGGGGTGGCATCAATGGCTGTGTGCAAAATTAATAAATCAAGGCACCTTAATACACCGCTCATCGCAGGTTGTTTCTATGTTGTTTGTCTAGACTGTTTACAGGAGTTATTGATGCCATTCCACCTGACAGGCTTAAGGTTGTGCTGAGCAAAGTAATTTATGTCAGATTATGCTGTTTTTAGTCTCAGGGTTTATTATCACTATCACTTCCTGTTTGAAATGTGTCATACATGCATAATAATATAATTAGCCTCTCCTGTTCCCAGCCAGAAAAGTGCATACACAGTAAAGCTATGCAGTGACCTTAACACTCTGACGCAAACATGTTTTAATGTACATGCATGTTGTTGTTTTTTTTTTTTTTTTATAAAAGCCCATCCAAGGGAAAGTAATTCTCCTTTATGTAGAAATAGTGCTGATTAATACTTATGCATCTTCTTAACAGACACAATAAGTAAATAAAAGTCACTTCAAACAAGTTAGCTGTTACTGCTGCAAATGTTTTCTGGGTTTTGGGTTTATTGGGTTTATTCTCAACAGAAAATGTAGCTAAAATTACGCAAAATTGTAAGAGATGCTCCTGCTGCTGTCAACTATCATGACATGCAACAACATGAACAAAATTGAATGATTTTTAATAACTTCTAAAATAGAGACACTGTTCAATTTAACTGTAACAATGGAGTATTTTTTTTTTTTAAGAAATTCCTCTGAAAATCAACGTGTTACAAACTGAACACAGCCGAACTCTGTCTGTATTTAAGCACCAAGTTACATACTGCTTTCCAAGAGAATTCCTAGGAAATTATTAGGAAACTATGGAGCTGTAAAATAATGGACTGGTATAATTCTGAAGCAGCCAGACCTGTTAAATCTTCAAAAGCATGTTGCTTGTGTTGGACTCACCGATGCCATGGGGTAGATGGGTACGTAAGCTGTGCAGGGCTGCAGCTGAAGTGGGTAGCCCGGGTGGAGGTATCCTACAGGGGCATGAGGCATGGTGCCTCCGGGACCCTGGGTCTGGACGGTGTAGCCCTGCGGGGCCCCCTGAGGACCCAGTGGGGCGCAGTGGAACTGGGTCTCTTGGAGGTATCCATCAGAGCCCGGAGGAGGAGGTGGAGGAGGGTAGTTGGGTTGGGTGCCCGGCACGGGCTGCATGTTGGGGTGTTGGGGTACGTTCGGGTCTTGTGGGCCAGGAAGGTACGGAGGAGGCTGCATGGTCTGACGGCCAGAGTCATCAAGACCTGAAGGGATGAAGAGTGGAGGAAAGATGAGAACTAAAGCAGGTAGGAGAGGAATCACAAATAGAAAAAGCAGAGGAAGAACAATAAAAGTCAGAGATGTAAGAGTGAAGGCATGTTATCTAACCACAGCGCTGTTACACGTTCGTCAGCGTGTTGAATGTGATGTGTCTTATCTCACTGTTGAGGAGAATTACAGCTCCTCAGTGAGACTTCAAACAGCACTCACAAAGACAGAAAACCTGTGTAGTCTGTGTGCTAATGATGACAGTGATTGACATTTTACCCCCGGAATAGAAAGGCCTTTTTCCTCTCCTCCTGATGTTCATTAGCGGTTAGAAATGTGGCTTTTCTGAGATGAGAACTTCATCTGATTTGCCTGTCTGAAACATCTTTCTGCATTTGAACGTCGTGTTCACACCTCTACTCCCTTTGTGTTTGCCTAACACTGAAAATGACTGACAGGGCATTGTGTCTTCGTAGCGGGGAAGTGGCCGAGGGGCACTGTAATCCAGTCTGACAGGGACATGAGGAAGGAGGAGGTAGAGAAGATGGAGGAGTGAGGATTTTGATGGGACAAGAGGAAGGAGGGCAGGAGGCAGTCTGGAGAGCAGAGGAGCTGAGTGATGAGGGATGACGACTAGTGCTCGGGGACCAGCTTTACATAACAACCCCAACTCTGTCGCAAGCAGGAAATGGACCAGAAACAGGAGCGAGTGTGAGGGAAGTGACATCTTTTGAATGGGAATGACGTGATGAGCAGCTTGGCAACACACAAGACGCAAAACACATGTTGGCGCTTCTCCCTTTAAAGAGCTGAAGTTTATCAAGAAGAAAGACGCTATAAGGACTGGTGGTTCAGTTAGAAATAACTAACATGGGACTGTTTAATGTCCTTCAATCGACATAACAGCAGGTAATGCAGCAGGTCTTTCCAGTAAGAAAACATCAAATTCACACCAAAAAGCTGGAAGGTGTGGGCTGCCACTTACCCACAGTAGCTGCCAGTGTTTAAAACATGGCTCAAGGCTATTTCTATTCACAAACAGATATCAAATGACATTAATAAAAGAGAAATGACTCATGTTTTATGTTTATAAGAGTAATTTAATCATTGCTCTGTTCTTCACTTTTTAAAGAGGGCTAACTGGTCTTGTTCTTTTCCTTTAGTGTGCTACATACAGTATGTGTGGTATATAGCTGTTTTAGACATGTTTTAAAAAGTCTGTAAAATTACAAAGGGAGTTCCTCTCCACCTCAGAAACACTCTTGAAGTTCCTCAAATGTCTCACTTGAACTCTCGCCTTCTCTTCTTCTGTAATGTGGTGATGTCACCTAGTAACACATCAGCACAACACCTGCCTGGTGGCTAGTTTGGTGGAGATGGAGAGTCTGAAGAGTCTGAAGAGTTCGGATCAGTTGACCAATCACAACAGAGAAGGCTTTTTGGGCACTCACGAGTGAAATGAGGTGTAAATAGGTATTTTTGGACTGACCTAATAATTTCAGATGGACCTGTCACTGTCTTAATATCATTAACATCAATCCAATTCTAGACATAATGCTATTAAACTGTTGGTTACTGTTTATTAATAATAAGTAGTGTTTGATCCAAGTTTTTGTAGATTTTTACCAGTCAAATTGAAAATATTGACTTTACTGAATGAAAATCAATTTGTTTGTTTGAACATTGAAAGAACAGACGTTTCTTTCAGGAGACATTTTGCCTTCTAGTAGCAGAGAAAGCACACAAATTTAAACAAGATATTAATATGCACACCAGTGTTTGACAGGTCATGGCCATTTTATTCATTTTCAGTCAATAGTCTCCTCATAGGGGACATTTTTGTTGATAAGTAATTAGTAAATTAGTAGTATTTGTTAGTATTGGTAGTGTGTATGTTATTTGCACTTTAAATATTTTACCATGGGTCATAATTATTTATATACACATTTTGATACTTTATATTGTAAATACTAATATATTTTTTCTGTATTATATTGCTTTTTGCTGTTGCTGCAAATTTCCCAGGCTGGAATTAATAAAGTAATCTTATTATATTCTTTTATTTATAATATATCCCTTCCTGGTGACAAAATGATAAGATGGCTAACAGTGGGTGTATTTAGCCCTTTATGACAGTAAATACTGCAGGTGTAAATTTGCCTCAGGATAAATGGAAGCAGAAAGGTGAATTGTGGCAACAGTAAATAATATTATTTAAAATACAAAACACTGAGCTTCACTGGATTTAGACCCATTCTCACATCTGTCTCACATCCCTACTGGTAAACAGTGTTCTGCACCGTCATAAATGATATTCTACAGTAGGCCTGCTGCAGCTCTTCTTTTATTAGCATCAGTGATTAAGGGCCATGCAGGGTCGATTTAACCCTGCAGGAGACATCAGTCAGGTTTACATTCAACCCCCAAACTGCACTTCATGCGCTTCATTGTGACCTTTATTCTTTTATTCTCAGTGTGAATATCTCCATCATCAGCTAGCGCTCCGACAGCATAAAAATTTTCTTATTTTAGTGCACCATCAGGATTATAATTAATTAGGGATGTCAAATGCGCGCGGTCGAAGGCGTGTGCGCGCAGAGGACACCCACACTGCTGCCTAGATATACGTAGGCTTGTGCGTAATGATGATAATGAGCCACAGAGGAGGAAAATAACCCCATTATGACTGCACATCGGTCTGTTATATGAACATCATTAAAAGTCACTGGATTAGCAAACAAGATAATAAAGAAAATAACCGACTTGGGATGTAAATATACGCGCGTAAAGTATGATAATGTCACTTTAAACTCTGTCATGAGGCCCTTTGGTGCTTTTTCCTGCCGGGCTGCACCCACACACAGCGGTGCACCATCCTATAGGAACAGCGCATGGATGTTGACAAGACGGGGGCAGATAAAAATACAACCCTCTATCTCCATCTCTGATATGTAAGAGCGGAACAAAACAAAAACGACGTCCGTAAAATGAATAAAATTCGTGGCTCATTAAAGCGTCAAAATACAGCGCGTTTAAGACAATTAAAACACCTCACCGTGTTTTTCCGACGACATGCCTTCGGATCCTCTGTCCTCCTCCTCTGGTGTGTTTTTACTCCAAGCTGATGGTAAAAAAACAAAAAAAAATATCCGTTTCTTCGCGCGATGGTGCGGACTTTTCTTTTACTCCGAGCAACCCATCCTCATGTCTTCATCTTAAAAACGGCTTTATTATTATAATAACAATAACTTCAATTGTTTTTTTAACCCAATAATCGCCTCCCAGCTCGCTGTGTCCCTCCTCTCTGTCTCTGTGCGCCGCTGCCGGTCTGATAAGGTTTCTCCACTAACGCGTCGCCGTACATTGAATTAATCAGGCACAGAGCTATGGTTGTCTTAAAGTGACAGCCAGACACCAGGCTGGAGCATCCCATCACTGCTGAGAACACTCTGGATGCGATGCATGCCAACGTTTTCAAACATCCAGGGCTGCCCCTCACCAAATTGGGGCCCTAAGCTAAGGCCCCCCCCCTCATCCCAAATGTATCACAGGTACAAAATGACCATACAACAGTCCATTTCACTTGACAACCTTGGTGACAATTTTCAGCACTTACCCTGTTAGGATAAGAAATCCAGACAAGAAATCCATCACACAAGCAGAAAAACATGTTTGGTCGTCATAATGAAATTATGTAGTTTACCATTACCTTTAATTCTAGACTCAATAATATTAAAACGCAATCAATGCAAATATTATAACTAATAATAATAATTCCCATCCATTGCAAGTGCCTGCTGGCTCCTCTCTAATTGGTCAGATGTCAAGTGCTGTCAATCATTGCAGGGACACATGTGGTCAGATTACAGGTCTCTTCCCTCCTTCTTTTGGTGCTGTACGTGCCCTGTGCCTCACTGTGGTGCATATCTGCATCCATTGCACATATGTGCAAATGTGCCCTCTAATGAAGGATGAGGCCCTACACCAAACCATTTGTGTTTAGGGAGGGGCGGCACTGCAAACATTTCATATCATTTTCCACAAACATGTTTTTGGAATTCAGATTTTTTTTTTATTACTGTACAATAAATTACAGATTTCATGTTCAGTCCCGACAGTTTTGATCTGTTGGTTTAAAATCATTCCCTTCTTCATGGTCAGATTTTTTTTCATGTAAACATTGGCATGTTTAGTATAGGCACATGTACCACCTCTTTACCTCCCCCCCTCCACACAAAGAGACACTTCTCTCCTCCTCCTCCTCTCAGTGGGTGTAGAGGGAGGCGGTGAAGACGATGTCCCTGCGGATGGCCAGGGAGGCCTTCTCCATCTTGCTCCCCAGGACGGAGTCTCCCACGATGCGGGCTGCCTGCCGCACCTCCTTCAGCACCTCGTCCAGGCGCTGGATGCAGCGCACCACTGTGCCCTCCTGGACGTCTGTTAGCTGGGCGATCTCTGCGAAAGGCTACAACGGGACGGCAGGCGAGAGAGACAGACATTGGTGCCAGAGTTCAGAGTCCAGCAGATTATTTGATTATGAAAATAATGGTTAGTTACAGCTTTAATCTGATTAATGACCTCTGAGCACACCTTTGCATTAACACATGTTGTTATGAGTGCATATTGTTATGGACGGACATTAGCATGGCATGGCTCAGGTTGTCTGGAGCTTTTCAACAGCTTGCTTGAGACAGCAGGAAGGGGCAGAGGTAAGTGACACTGAAAAGTTGATCCAACAGCAATAGCGCTGCGTTCTGTGTACATCAAAGATAAACTCCAGTGATTTAATATCACACTTCCTAAAGTTGTCACCTCTCACAGCAGCAGGTTTCTGGCAATGTCACTGGATCACGCTTCAAATGATTCACTTATGCTTGGACAGCCAGAGCAAGGTAGAATCAGCGTCCTGTGAGGACCTGTGTCGACACAGAGGGACGACTGTTCGTTCTAAACAACAATGGCTGTGATAGCATCATTTATACCACAACTGGAGAGCATTTCTTCACTGAAAGAAGAGCAAAGAACGGCACTGAACGCTTTACTCAGTGGTAAAGATGTTTCCAGCTTCTGCAAGTTTGTGTGACATACCTTTCATCCAGTAACCTGCCAAGTAACTTTTTTTTAAAGTATCTGCTCTTTTGCAAACATTTTCCAATGACAGCTTCACAGATGAATTTGTGTGACCTCACAAGATTCGTATTAAAAAGCCCTGAATTGAAAGTCTACAATTGAAGTCTGTTTCATATTAGTGGTTTTCTAGTTTACTGGGTTAAAAAGTGCAACAACAAGGAACAGAACCTCACCATGCCTCTGGCCCAGCAGTACACCACCTCCGTCAGGCCAAACTTGAACTGTCCAACAAACTCCTCGGCTGTCTGTGATATCCCACAATCCCTCTGTAGCTCTCCAATACGCTTGGCCACTGACAGCACCCGATCGATGCCCTGAAAGAAAAAAAACAAAGCGAGAGAAAGATGAGGAGAGATCTGGGAGAAAGCTGCCCTCATATGCATCACTCTCTCTCACCTCTTTGTGATGTTCTGGAAATCTGTTCTACAAACCGTACAACGGCTTGTCTGCTCTCATATCGCAGGTACTGAGCGAGGGTCATCACTAATTCAGGCCCTCATAAAGCACTTTCATGTATTGGGGGCTGTTCACAACACTCACTGACACAGCAGAGGCGTATTTGACAGAGAGAGACAAGTCATTTAAAAAACCAGAGCGTGACCAGGATGAGTCAGATGCCCTTATTGTTCTTTCTGCAGGGAGGGGATCTTCAACACGACACTGAGAGCATGACGACATCACTTTAACATGTGAGAAACAAGCGAGAACGAGCAACTTCCTCCTTACCTCCTGCAGTGTGTTGGTGATGTGCGGCTCCACCTGCGTGTTCTGTGTGAAGACCAAACAGGACAGCAGGGCGGCGCTCTCCTCAGGTGCCAGTGGGCTCAGGACGTTCTCGAACAGCAGCTCGGTCAGCAGCAGCTCGTGGCTGCTGATCTGACAGGCGACGCGGCCTTTCAGCTGCACTGCCCCACTGCTGTCGACGTACTGAAGGGACTGCAGCACCTGAGGCAGGGCGGGGGGAAATTTGAGTGTTTTTTTTTCACCATCAATGGCAAAAAAAAAAAAAAGATCAACTAAAATGTTGTAGAGCAGATCCAATCACATCCCATCTACTACATCTATTTGCTTAATTACACAAAAAAACAATTTTTATCCATGCAGTCAACATTACACTTTATAGTAACACTGATGATCTTGGAAACAACTTACACTTCTTAATATTTTGTGAACTTCCCAGCAATTCTAACGAGGCGATCTAGGTTGGTCTAGTCGGAAAATTTCAACAGTTTTAGTTTCAAGCAAAATATCATGAAAACTACAGGATGAATTACCATAAAATTTGGCTTTATATATGATGATGGTGAATATGGTAAACACACACCACATGACATGACTCTTATTTATTGGTGTAGTGGTTAGCACCGTCGCCTCACAGCAAGAAGGTACCGGGTTCGATTCCCGGCCCGGGGGCCTTTCTGTGTGGATTTTGCATGTTCTCCCTGTGTCTGTGTGGGTTCTCTCCAGGTACTCCGGCTTCCTCCCACCATCCAAAAACATGCATAGGGATTAGGTTAACTGGTTAATTTAAATTGACCGTAGGTGTGAATGTGAGTGTGAGTGGTTTTCTGTCTCTATGTGTCCTGTGATGAACTGGAGACTTGTCCAGGGTGTACCCTGCCTTTCACCCTAAGACAGCTGGGATAGACTCCAGCCCCCCATAACCCTATGAGAGGATAAGAGGTAGAAAATGAATAGATGGATAATATCTGTCTTAACACTATCTCTTAACTGCAACTAGTATGGAAGATAGATGATTAGCTGATAATAAGATGAAGTTATAAGATAAAATGAAAATTTAAGTTATTCATCAAGCAAAAGTGACAAATATCTTTTTTTTGTCTTATTTGTATTGTTGTGTGGCAATTTGTTTTTGCTTAAGCTGATATTAGAATCAGTAGATAAATGATAAGAGAGAGATGTAACAAAGGAACCAGGACTGATGCAGTTGCCATGGGGACGCCAAAGGTTTTTGACTGCTGATCAAACTTATCAAGCAATTAAAAGTGAAACAATAAAAAACACTACAACCTCATCTGGTTAAGTAAGTGATTCAGGACTTAGTTCTGATGTGGGTGGAAGTCAATGTCCTAAATAATAAATCCCCTCTTCAGGACTGAAAAGTGACCTTATTTTGAAAAGTAAAAAGGGCCTGACAGAAACAGGTCAGGACGGCATTGAGTTACACGTCTGATCCAAACCTTGATCCTCTGGTGGTATTCAGGCAGCAGAGACAGAGACTGATCAGACACTAGGAACAGCAGCTGGTCCAGCTCCTCCTGCACACGCATCCTCTCCTCCACCCGAGCAAACTGAAACACCAACACACACCATGGTTACCTGAGTACACAACAGCAGCACTGCAGCACTTGACCTGATTTCAGTGTGACAAAAAAACCCAGAGAGAAACGTTGCCTACGTTGTGTTCTCATTGATGGCAACAGTCTCTTGGTGAATCTGTTACATAAACCCACTGAGGCCAATTACTGTATACTAGCTGCTTGCATTGTACAGCCTACTACTCAATAATATCCACAACGCTTTATAAAGACACAAGAAAGAGACAGTGATACTGCCAGTAAGAGCTTGTTATCTTGCAAACTAATAAGAGAGCTTTCATGTGTGTAAACGTGAGAGCGAATGACACACATGAGACAGCAATGAGCTGCACCTATGAGCCTATATATGGGTAATTACTGAAACAGCCGGCTCTGATTCTGGCATTCTTTTCCCCTCTGTAAGTCCAGATGATGAGCTACAAAGTGTGCAGTTTGATGTTATTATTGCAAAAGCTAGAGGAGGAAATGATAGGTAGATAAAAACGAACTGCAGTGAATGCTGGAATGAAACCAGAGAAATGAAGCGATCAAAAGGGAGCCGATGTATGGGTGTGATGGTAATTAGTGAACAGTGAAATGAAACATGGCCTCATTCTTCATCCTTATAGTATGTTCAAGAAATATAAATAACTCCCATAAAGAGCTTCAACAGAGTGCTTCCTCTGAGGTTAAACACACACACACACCTGCTCTGCGAAAGTGGGCGAGTGGATGCAGTTGAACTCTCGGAGGCTGTCCTGCAGCAGGCGGAGCCTCATGGAGCCCTCCACCACATCAACGCTCTTCAACTGGAGGTCGTTCACAGGGTCGAGGGTTGCCATGCCGCTGGGGTTGGCTTCAGCAAGCCGCAAAAGCTCCTGGGTCGCCGTAGAGATGGCTTGGCCGGGAGGGTCGAGTCTGGGGGAGGGGATTTAAAAAAAAATAATAAATAAATAAAAAAAATAAGAGAGCAAGAAAGATATCCTAAGTGGTCTTATAATGTACATAATGGATGATAAAACATGACTGACACCAAAACGCAAACCGTACGAGACACAAAGGAGAAAAGGACAAAGGAGTCTTTCATGTAAAACTTAAGTGTGTTCAGAAAAGGTCATGTATCATACAGTGGAAGGTAGAACGCTGAAAGGTTTTAATATAGAGGCCTATCACACACCTGAATCGTGGCTGTTGCCTCTTGTTGTAGTTGTCGATGATCCTGTCTGGAATCACTTTGAGGGTTTTCACTGTGATGGCTGAGATGTCCTGAAGCTTCAGCTTCTGCACTGTGTGGCTGCAAGGGCCTGACAAAGACCAAAGGAGCATGGGAAACATCATTCATGGACGCTGCAAACTGCCTCAACAAAATGACAGAGATGTGCAATGTGCGACCTGTCGACCGACCTTCAGGTATGAAGAGAGTGGTGTTGTAGAGGTGAGGGAAAGCAGCATTGTTGTTTCCTTTTTCTTCCTCCTCCTCGTTGCCCTTCTCACAGATGATGAGAGCTGTGAAAGTGCGATTCATGGAGTCACTGGACACCTGGCAACGAGGCAAGACACGATGGTGGAATCAGAAATGTATGGATTGCTGTGTGTTTGTGGGTTTCTACTGGATGCTCTGGTGTCCTCGACAGTCTGGAGGCATGAAGGTGAGCTCATATCCAAACTCTAAACTTGCTGCAGGTGTGAATGTCTGGGTGTGGGCACTCTGGGTGTCTACTGGTGATTTATACTGTATGAATCCTTGCTTTCTTATATTTGTGGTGATTTAAGCTGGATCTTTTTTGCCTACATGTTCCTAATGTATTGCCTCTACTTTAATTTAAAATTTGGAATACCAGAAACATGACATATAGAGAGCAAAACCTCACCAGGACAAATCCAAAGGGATCTACACTTCTAGTTGTCTCACTGCTTATTGATCCCAAGTCAAAACTACATCAATGACCACTTAGAAAAGAAAACACTCAAAGGTTTGGCACAAAATTAAAATGATTTACAAGATCAATGATTTACTCACAACATTGAAAACAACAGTCTAATGAAGCTCAGTGACTCAACATCAAAGAGCTCTGCAATCTAAATGAGATTTAGCTGGATGAATAAGGATGAAATAAACCACTAATCACCAGAAAATTTTAATTAAAAACATCAGTACTTCAGTTTATGAAATTATTTCAGGCTTGGATTCAGAACAGTAGGATTCACCACAACATAAACTATATTGCCAAAAGTATTTGCTCACCTGCCTTGACTCACATATGAATTTAAGGGACATCCCATTCCTAATCCATAGGGTTCAGTATGACGTCGGTCCACACTTTGCAGCTATAACAGCCTCAACTCTTCTGGGAAGGCTGTCCACAAGGTTTAGGAGTGTGTTTATGGGAATTTTTGACCATTCTTCCAGAAGCTTATTTGTGAGGTCACACACTGATGTTGGACGAGAAGGCCTGGCTCTCAGTCTCCGCTCTAATTCATCCCAAAGGTGTTCTATCAGGTTGAGGTCAGGACTCTGTGCAGACCAGTCAAGTTCATCCACACCAGACTCTGTCATCCATGTCTTTATGGACCTTGCTTTGTGCACTGGTGCACAGTCATGTTGGAAGAGGAAGGGGCCAGCTCCAAACTGTTCCCACAAAGTTGGGAGCATGAAATTGTCCAAAATGACTTGGTATGCTGAAGCATTCAGAGTTCCTTTCACTGGAACTAAGGGGCCAAGCCCAGCTCTTGAAAAACAACCCCACACCATAATCCCCCCCTCCACCAAACTTTACACTTGGCACAATGCAGTCCGACAAGTATCGTTCTCCTGGCAACCGCCAAACCCAGACTCATCCATCAGATTACCAGATGGAGAAGTGTGATTCATCACTCCAGAGAACGTGTCTCCACTGCTCTAGAGTCCAGTGGCGGCGTGTTTTACACCACTGCATCCTACGCTTTGCATTGTACTTGGTGATGTATGGCTTGGATGCAGCTGCTCGGCCATGGAAACCCATTCCATGAAGCTCTCTGTGCACTCTTCTTGAGCTAATCTGAAGGCCACATGAAGTTTGGAGGTCTGTAGTGATTAACTCTGCAGAAAGTCGGTGACTTCTTTGCACTATGCACCTCAGCATCCACTGACCCCGCTCTGTCAGTTTACTTTGTGGTCTTCCACTTCATGGCTGAGTTGCTGTCGTTCCCAAACACTTCCACGTTCTTATAATACAGCTGACAGTTGACTGTGGAATATTTAGGAGCGAGGAAATTTCACGACTGGATTTGGTGCAGAGGTGGCATCCTGTCACATTTCAACGCTGGAATTCACTGAGCTCCTGAGAGTGACCCATTCTTTCACAAATGTTTGTAAAAACAGTCTGCATGGCTAGGTGCTTGATTTTATACACCTGTGGCCATGGAAGTGATTGGAACACCTGATTCTGATTATTTGGATGGGTGAGCAAATACTTATGGCAATATAGTGTATTTCCACTTTGTGGCGTGATGAGTGTTTATATTTTCAACTGCTGCTGCTCTTGAAACGACTGTGAAAAACCACACACGCCTACCTGCAGGATAACTCCCAGAGCGTTGACATGCTGCCTGTTGCTCACCACCACGACTCGACCCACAGACAGTGCCTTCAGCCCGCTGACAGACTCCAGAATAGCTCGCTAGAAGCAGAGATAGGCAGGGAGGAAATGTAGCAGCAGACTGAAGCTGTGTGAATGTGAGCTTTGTGGTGGATGCTGTGTGAATGTGTGTACCTGGAGGGCCTCAGTGGTGGTTCGCAGCTCTGTCACGGTGTGGTAGTAAGGCAACATGTCGGACAGCTGGCCTTCTGTGTCCAGAGGAGGCAGAGAAGAAACCATCTGCTTCAGCTGGCTGATCCTCTTCTCATGGGCCTACAGGAGGCAGGTGAGGAGGAAAAGAAGAAGATTTAAACACACTGGTTGTTGTGACTCAGGGAAGATACAGATGATGAGTGAGGAAGAGCAGGACGTTCTCCTTTTTAACTGCGGTTGTTATTTATTTTATGGGCACAGTATAGTACACTGCCTGGCTAAAAAAATCACCACCAAAACAAAAGGTCACACACTCTAATATTTTGTTGGACCAACTTTAGCTTTGATTACGGCACACATTCTCTGTGGCATTGTTTCGATAAGCTTCTGCAATGTCACAAGATTTATTTCCATCCAGTGTTGCATTAATTTTTCAACAAGCTCTTGCATTGATGATGGTAGAGTCTGACCGCTGCACAAAGCCTTCTCCAGCTCATTCCAGAGATTCTCAGTGGGGTTAAGGTCTGGACTCTGTGGTGAAAATGATGCGTCATGCTCCATGAACCACTCTTTCACTATTTGAGCCCGATGAATCCTGACATTGTCATCTTGGAATATGCCCGTGCCATCAGGAAAGAAAAAAATCCATTGATGGAATAACCTGGTCATTCAGTATATTCAGGTAGTCAGCTGACCTCATTCTTTGAGCACATACTGTTGCTGAACCTGTAGTAATTATCTAATAGGATGCTCCTACCTATTTGCTTAGTTAAATCCAGGTGGTGACTTTTTTGGCCGAGCAGTGTATTTATAATTCAGCATGCTCCGTTCTACAGGTGTGTACGTTACCTGAGTGTCCCTGTGGCTTTCAGAAAAGCTCCTCCTCATCATGTCAGTCACTCGGAGGGCTTCGACTCGCAGCAGGTTGAGGATCATCGTGTAGGTCAGTCTGAACTGTGACTGGAGGGTAGTGGGTTTACCCTGAGCCAGACAAAGAGCGTGATGTCAACTAAAAGCCTCTGGTTCCAAATCAATTTCCAGGATCAATTCATTGTCAGTGTTGGTCTTTTTATGGGATTTATTGACAAAAGCTACTGAACTCTCTTAAAAAAGGAACGAGCACCATCAGTATTTAATCAAGAAGATAAAAGCTCCTATTAGAGATGAGGGGAGAGCAATTGAAAAAAAATCTTCCTCTCAGAGAGAAAGTGAGAGAAATAAAACAGCTCTGTTAAATGTTCAACGAATAACTCAGCGGGCAACACCTTCCCTGAAACACCAAAACAAACAGGACGCTCTGCTTTAAGAGTTTATGCATCTATTGACCTGCAGACAGAGATTTAATACCAGACCAGTGCTGTACAGATTGAAAGATGTCAGGAGGGCCTCACCAGCATCATGACATGCAGATCTGCCATCTCGTGAACTCCGGCTTTACACAGGATGATGACTGTGCCCGTGGCGTCCAGACCTCTCCTGCCCGCTCTGCCCGCCATCTGAATGTACTCGCCTGAAAAGTAAAGTTCAAAACATGAAAGAGATCTGAAAAAATGCAGTTCTTTTCCCCTCAACGCTGATTCAACCTGGGAGATGAAAGAGCATAATAAATAATAAATGATGGCTCGGATAAAAGCGAGGCAACAGACAGGAGACAAACCAAACCTGGCAGCAGGTTTCTGAAGCCGGTGCCGTCGTGTTTCCTGATGCTGTCGAACACCACGGTCCTGGCAGGCATGTTCACTCCCATTGCAAACGTCTCGGTGGCAAACAGCACCTGGGAGATGAAGTTGTGGTGTTTTAACCATCTGTGGCTCATGCTTCAAGTAGCAGATAAATAGGTTTGTTGTTTTTTGACAAAAACATGTCGGAGTGATCTCCTGTCTCCTTCCTGCTGTTGTTCTAATGAAGCGGTCTGACTCTGACTGACCTTTACAAGGCCTCGTGAGAAAAGCATCTCAATGACCTCCTTCAGTATCGGCAGGATTCCGCTGTGGTGGACTGCTATTCCCCTCTTCAACAGGTCCCTCATGACCAAGATCTAAAACATGACATTTGTGAGCATTAGCATCTGTATTGTGATTCATGTTTTTACTGTAATGTTTTTAAATATATTTTATATATTTTTAATGTGTAGAAACATTAATGGTGTCTATGACACTGTGTGAAGCACTACAGACATTGGTATTGCACATTATATGCACTCATGTGGCCAAATTAGATTCTGATGTGAGATACAGATGCTTCCTTGCATGCAGGAAGTGACTGCAGAACACAAACTTAACAGTCATATCAATATCAATGCTCTTTAATACCTGTGTAAAACTTTAGTTGAAAACAACCCTAATAACAACAGTGAGGATGAACCAAAACAGGGAAGTTTTATGGGACAGAAAAACCAAAACAAAAAGCTGAATGAAACTAAAATGCTCTCTGCTGATTAGTGCAGCTTTAAAGCACAGTAAGTAAGCATCTGGTGACTTTTACTTTTAACAACAGATGCCCAGCACAGTGTGTACACATAGAGGACCTTTTCCCTATCCCCAGCTCCTCAACCCTTCCTTTGTGATCAATAAATTGTGCCTAGGGGAGCTGCCTGAGCCACATAATCATTAAATTCATTCATCCTCTGGTAATGACCTCTTATCCTATTCAGGGAGTCCAGCTGATGCTGGGTGAGGGCAGTTCTACAGTCAGTTCACAGTCTGGTAATTAAATATTAATATTAAAAGTAAATTAAACATCCCTTCAAAATGAAAGCGTAAGGGGAAATAATCTGAGGGTCAAGCCGAGCGCCCTCTACCTGAGGCAGTTGTCGGTCTCCTCCTCTGAGGCGACTCAGGCTCTTATGGAAGAACGAGTGGATCTCAGCCTTCTCTACGGAGGTAGTCATGTCCATGGAGTCCAGCGAGCGAGCGTTGTCATCACAACGTGTCCGAGAGAATGTGAACGCCACTACCGGCGTCTGCTGCCGCTGGGCCAGGAAGTGCAGGAGAGTAAGCCACACTGATCGGTCCTGGAGGGGAAAGAAATGCAGAGAGAGGTGAAAAAGTGAAGCAAGAGGATGTAGTCGTCTGAGAAAACCCAAGAAAGGGAAGTACCTGACTGGCTGAAGTGTTGTGAGAAGTACTTTTAGTGCCGAATGATTGGGCATGCTTGCTGGTGCGCTCCTTCTTGGCATCTACGGCTGCGTAGTACCTGAACAACAAACACGACTTCCTTTATGAGAAATAGCTTACTGGACTAAAATAACAACAGTCTGCTGAAGGACCACAAGACATTTCTTCTTCTACCCTTTAGTTAGGAAGTTTCCTGAAGCGTCCACGAGCAGGAACATCTCCTTCTGGGTCTTGGTGCTGTTTCCGGTGTATAGATAATGCTCCAAAGGCACAGGTCTCTTCATTGTGCTGATCACGTAAATATGCTTCTTCTTTATACGACTAGAAATAACAGAATTACATGGTAGAAAGTGTTAAAAATATACAAAAAAACAAAATGAATATCAGAAGCTTGGCTCATATTCTGACCAATGTGCCTACCCGATCCATTCGCTGAACTCCAGAGCATTTGGCACCGTGGCGCTGAGGAGAATGATGCTGACATGATCAGGAAGCATGATCAGAACCTCCTCCCACACAACCCCTCTCTGAGGACAAACAAAGGCAAAAGGGAAGAGGGAAAAGCGTTATTTTGGACTTCAGCATCTACACAAATGAGACACAGAAAGCAGCTAAGAGGTTGGTCCTGACCTCTGCGTCGTTGATGTAGTGGACCTCATCAAAGATCACCCACTCCAAGTCTCTGATGACCTCTGAGCCGTTGTAAAGCATGGACCTGAAAGAGAGCGAGAGCAAGAAAACTCTTTCAGCTAGATTAAAAACAACATGAATTTAACATCTGAAACAAAACAGTACCGGAGGATCTCCGTGGTCATGATGAGACACGAAGATTCAGGACTGAGCTGGACGTCACCAGTCAGGAGTCCAACGTCTCCAAAGGTGTTTTTAAAGTCCCTGAACTTCTGATTGGACAAGGCTTTGATGGGAGAGGTGTAAATGGTCCTGTCAAAAGAGGAAAGAAATGTTAATACTGTTCATATATTTCCAAGTCCTACTTAATATATATATTACATCTAGACTTCTTATCTCTATATAGAAATAAATCAGAACAACACGCTGAGACAACAGAAGCACTTCAGAATGATAGATATGCAGCACAAACTGTATTTAAATGAGCTTTAGATGACTGAAGTTTTCTTCATCAGTAGAGCTCACCTCCCCTACGGGTTTGATGGCAAACACTCTACAGTAGACCAAACATACCCAACAGTGGACATACCACCAATTTAGTTTTTGGACATGTTGAATGACTACCTGGTTAACAAAATTCCCCTTCAACGCATCCAGTTAAAGCTTCAAACACACTCTCAGTGGGGGCAGAGGAAATTGATCTGTGTCAACGAATACACACCTTGTCATGTGTTTCTGTGAGAGGGCGATGGCGTATTCGGCCACCACTGTTTTGCCAGCTGATGTGTGAGCGGCCACGAATACAGAGTCATGAGCCTCCAGCCGCAGCACAGCCTGTTTCTGGAAGACGTCCAGCTCAAACGGCCACTGTGGGGGGGTGGAGGCAGAGAAACAGATCAGTTACCACGGGATGCTCGGCAGATTTCATGTGATGATTCATCACATATATGGAGAAACACAAAGGCAACATGTAAATAAGAGTGGTGTTTTGAAGATTGAATGTTCAATATATGAAGAAACAGACATATTTTATTTATCATTGAAGTGGATTATTTCAAGAATGGCCACCTTGAAAGCTGGGTTGGGAATGCGTTTATAGAAATCATCACAGGGTGTCGTTATGTTGATGGGGATGGCCCATTTCTTCGTCTCCTCAGGGTTCTCTTTTGGCTTTGATTTCTCATTTTTTCCTCTCTCTGAGGGAGTAGAGGATGACACAACATCCTGCAGACAGAGGAGGAGAACCAGGTTTCATTCCAGCCAGAAGCATAGTTTGAAATGAGCTTTTATCTATTACAGCATCACTGTGGTTTAGAACAGGTAAGGCTACATCACAAATTGATTAATTTCGGTACATAAACAGTCCTATGTTGTTTTACTACATGCAGAATATCTGAAGTGATGGACAACCCTGAATCCTATCACTTTCATCTTATCATCCAAAATCCAACAATACATGTTAACCATATTCTGAAAAATGTGATAATTTTATGTAAAAATAACTAAAAAAAACATTTAACTGCAAACATCAAACTTATGTTTAATTCAAAAGCAATAAATATTTGTTTGGAACATGGAGTGTAGCTGTTAGAAAAGCAATTACAAAGCAATGGCTTAAGCCAGAAAACCGATTAGAAGAAGAGGGGTAAGATTTAATTTATGAAATCTCTGTAAGAATCAGCTTCTACAGGCTTTAGGACATCTGGGAGAAAAGGAAAAAAGTATATTTTCCCTTAAAAAACACAAAGTGCATCACCTTGATGCCCAGGTCTTCAAGGCTGTTTGTTCTGGGTAATTTGGGAGCTTCTTCACTTCCTTTGTCTTCCTCTGTCTCCGCTGCCTCAGACTGCAAGTCAGTGATGTCATCCAGTGTGGACAGGAGGGACATGAGGTTGACCTCTGCCTTTGCTGTCTTGGCATCTTTAGGATATATATCAAGAAAAATATAATACTTATCTTTTAACCCCTGTAGGATCTTGTTCAGCTTGGTAAAAATATGACATCTAACCTTTGTCAGTGAAGTCCACCCCAGCTTTAAGTCCAGGTGGGACTTTGAGTAAATCTACAAGGAAGAAATTATAAATTAAGCCAGAGAGAAACTCACCATTATTTTACTAGACTGCAAGTCAACATTTAAAAAGCACCTTTCTCAAAGTCTATGTCCTCCTCCAGCTCAGATTTCTTCTTGATTTGGTCCAGAGTGAGCTCCTCCATTCCTCCTGAAGATCGCCATAACAGCACATATTTCAATTAAACATACTGTACATTTTCATTTCATTTCAAACAATGAAACTTCATATCTCACCAGGGCGGAAGGGGTAGTTAGTGTTGCTTCCTCGCAGGCTCTCTGCAGGAGGTCCAGGCTGGCGTTGTAGTGAAAGTGAGTTCTTTGCTGAGAGGCCAGTGTTCTCCAGCAACACCTGGAGATGAATTAAAGACAAGACAGGCCCCAAGATAATAGATGAATGAATATCTACTTTGTTAAAAGCAACACAACCTTTTTTTTTTTTTTTTTAAAAAAAAAATCACTTTAACTATAAAATATCACAACAATTTTCCAAAGTGAAAGGTTACATATTGAGATCCAAAACCCAAAGATTCTCCGTTTACTGACAGAGAAAAACAGCAAAAACGGCATTTTCATAATTTTGATTTAAAAATGAGTAAAACGTTACTTTATTCTTTTCTGTCGATCAACTGTTTGTCTCGGCTCTAGATGACATTATGCTTTATAATCAATCAACCCCTAACAGTGTGGGAAGAGAGGGGCAGCTCGTCTGTGAGTTACCTCTGTGAAGTCCAGCAACATCCCAGTGGTAGGATCTCTGACAACAGAGACATCTGAGTGAAGTGCAGACGCTGTGCACTTGAGCAGAGAGTCAACGTTAACTTCTCTCTGGGTCACCCTGGTGAAGATAACAACACAACAGTGACAGCTTCTTCAGACACCAGGCTGTTTTCAGAGAAAACCAATTAATAACTTGGATCAATCAGCAACTTCTGATTTAAAATCATTCTCGTAACTTGATGAAAATCTTTACTTTCTCTGCACAGGATTGGTTGTAATTGTGTTATTTGCTGTTTTCACTCCAGACACTGTACCTTATTTTAAATCATCACAAAGGTTCAAAGGTTTTTATTTGTCAATTATCTACAGTATACTGTACATGCAAGGAGATAGAGAAAATCTAGATAAAGTTCCTCTCGTCCAACTATATAAATAGAAAAAAAATCTAATATAAAATACAAAGAGAAACAACCTATATACACAGAGCAGGTAGTGCAGTGTCATGACAGTAGTGCAGCTACTATGTTTCACATTGCTCCCCTGCTTTAATAATCAAACTGATTCTGTGAGGCAACATTAAAGATTTACGGCTAAAGATGTGAAGATGAATTCAATAATGATTATATTGTATTCTTCTTTACGTCTTATTTTCATTTCATACACGCTGCTAATTTTTATGATTTTGAATTATGATTTTATCAAATTGGTACAAACAATAACCATAGATTTTAAATGACAACATGTAACAACAGCAACCTGCTCCATCTCTAAATCACAGACATTGGTGCTTATTCTCAAAATACTATAAATTATTTAAAAAGTCAAAAGTCTAACAGTGAGATTTACATGAATACGTACTTGAGAAACTTCTGGAACGCAAAGTCTGTATCATGAATGGGAAGCCAGGCAGCATCCTGTAAAAACTGTTTCTCTACTTCAGTCTCCAGACTAAGGCTGGTGGGAGGAAGACCATGAGGGAGCTGTTAGGAGAAAGATCAGACCAGACATTCAGCTATTTAGCAAGACAGCAAATGTAGACCATCCACTGAACTGTTAAATCCCAGGTCTGATTCCTCTATCAGACATTAATTTTGTGTTTTGTAATAATAATAATAATAATAATAATAATAATAATAATAAGAGTTAACTTTAACTGATAGTAACATACTCAAGTAATGTAAAAACTTCCCTCTGAAATGTAGTGGAAAGGAAATTAAGTACATTCACCAAATACTATACAGATATATACAGTCATCCTGCTGCACACTCACTGTGCTCTGTGGAGGTAAAGGCTGGTCAGGTAAGGAGTGAGTGATGAGCTCAAACCTGCCAGAGCATCCCATCTCCAGCAGGGACAGCGGCAGGTCCATGGGGCCCGCAGGGGCCACATCTGCAGAAAGGAACAACAACACAAAGAACCTGAATAGACTGAACACAATGAGGCTAATGCAGGGTGCAGCCAGGAAGACACGACTAAAACACGTCAATGCTTGTTTAGCTCTATCTATTATTTGGATGTTTTCAATAAAGTCAGAACAGACAGCGATACAGCTATTGGGTGCTCAGTTAAAAACCGAATACATTAGCCATGAGGCTACTGGATGGAGCACTGATTGACAGCTACTCTGTTCGCTACATCACCACACTAGCTACACCAGTGAGCGGTGTTAGCAAGGTGAATAAAGAGCGTTTCAGCATACATATGCATGTTAGCTGCACATTTAATAAGCCACGACATACTTATTCTGTCCATAGCCTCACTCCCAAATGAAAGCTAAAAGTTGCCACCAACTATTTCCTGCTGTCGCAGCGGATGTTGCCAAAATTGACACCCGGAAGTGGCTAAACTAGCTGAGCTAGATACGATAGAAAAACAAACTCTACAGTAAACAGGTCGCCCATTCTCACACAGATGTATACTGTGTAAGATTTATTGTTAGAAAGTTTTGGGCTAAATGTTTTTTTTAATTGTTGCAAACAAAAACCAAACAACTAAACGGGACGCGCAGCTGTGACGTCATATCTACGCGTCTGTGTTTTTGTCGAGACGCCATCCTGTGAATTTGGTGAGTGAATGACTGAGATAAAAGTTCATAACGACTGTTATTTAAAGTAGTTTTAAGATACCACACATGTTGTCTTTGTTCTGGGAAGCTGGTTGTTTACTTTGCACATAGTCTGAACGGGCTAACTACGTTTATATTCTCTTTATATTCGAGGAGGAAGTCGTGTTTTTGTGTCTGGTTAAAGACCGTATTAGCTTATCTGGGCAAGCAGCTGTGAACGGATTGAAAGTGAATTTATTGAATCCTGTTTCGTTTTACCACACTGGAAATTGTCAGCAGATGTTAATGCGTGCGTTTTTTTCGTAGTTGTTTCCACCATGGTGGTGTTTCCAAGTTCCCTGACGGAGGAAGAGGAGGCTCTGCAAAAGAAATATGCTAAACTCAAGAAAAAGGTGAATAAACATGCCATGTGTTTAATTCCCCAGTTATTGAGCGATAACTCAGAGCACCACACTTTTTTTCCACTGTATTCTTAGAAAAAGGCACTGCTTGCCTTGAAGAAACAGAGTTCAACTAACCAGACAAATCAGAGCGGCTTGAAAAGAAGTAAGTGCATTTGACAGGAGTCACAAATGTTCTCACCATAAATACTAACAAATAAATGGACAATATACCGTATGTATGACTTGCATGCCTATTTGTATACTTGTACTTACAAAAGCAGTATTATTTTACTTAACACTACTGTAATCTTCTTAAACATTGAGTGAGTTTTTTTTAATCCACTTTACACTTTGCCTAACAACAGCTTTGTCGGACCAGCCTGTCGTTGACACCGCCACAGCTACAGAGCAAGCAAAGATGCTGATCAAGACGGGTGCCATCAGTGCCATCAAGTCGGAGAACAAGAACTCTGGTTTTAAACGCTCTCGGATGTTGGAAATTAAACTCAAGGCGAGCTTTCATTCCTTAGACTGTATTTTTGGGCTGTTTTCTTACTTTGTTATGTTAGTTAATTTGTTTCATTGCCACAGGACCCTGAGAAAGGCCCGATTCCTGCTTTCTTACCATTCCAGAGGAGTGTCTCCACAGACGAGGAACAACCTGAGGTAAAATAGTGAACATCACTGTGAACGTGATCCTTTTTACTGTGTTTTTTTTTACTTTGCTGTGGTGGCCGATTGTGTTACGACACATTCAAGCTAGTGTCGAGTTTAACACTTCACATAGATTTTCTGTAAATAGTGACTCCAGGTGGAAATGTGGAAAAGGCACATGCGATTTTCCACATTTCCACAATATTTGAAAATAACAATAGAAGTTGAGGACAATGCTGTTGCACTGAAACCAAGAACAAAAGGTACAGCTTGTTTTGATGTTCTCATATTTTTGCTTGTCCTAGCCTGGGAAAAGACCCCACAGGAAGTCTCTGTATGAGAGGTAATGGTCCAAAAAACACAGAATTAGCAAAACAATCTGTTTAATACACTAACACTAAGAATCAGTGGCTGTAACATCATTTCACGTGTGCCCCTGCAGCTTTGTCAGCTCAAGTGACAGATACCGGGATGAGGAGGATGGAGGTGGCATGTCATCCAGCCGCGAAATGGATAGAGGAGACCGAGAGCGAGAGCAGGATAGAGAGCGGGACAGGGACAGAGACAGAGATAGAGACCGAGAGAGGGAGAGAGACAGAGGCAGGGATAGAGACAGGGAACGGGACCGGGAAAGAGACCGAGACCGAAGCAGAGAGAGGGATCGAGACCGCGACAGAGATCGGGAGAGAGAAAGAGATGGACCGTTCAGACGTGAGTCTCCAACCAATTCATAGAGGAGAAAGAAATGCAGCTTTCTTTACAAATGGTACTATCAGTTAACAAGAATAGCAGACAAGGGCAAAGTCATAATGTGTGATGTAGTTTGGTGGTGGTGCATGTTGGAACACAAATCATTTTCTTCATGTTTTCAACCTCAGGATCAGATTCATACCCAGAGCGGAGAGGGGTACGAAAGGGGAATACAGTGTATGTTTACGGCACTGGGCTCGGCGAAGACAACCTGCGCTCTGCTTTCTCTCAACATGGAAACATCATTGACCTCTCCATGGACAACCCACGCAAGTACGGAATCATTTAATAACTAACCTCTGTCTGTTAAGGATGTGCTGCTGTCTTATAACATAGACACAATCTTCTCCAACTTATTTTATTTTATGATACAGTTGTGATTTTTTTTGTTTCCCTTTTTAGTTGCGCATTTATTACTTTTGAGAAGATGGAGTCTGCAGACCAGGCTGTAGCTGAGGTTAGTGTTACAGAAAATACTGACATATGATCCAAGTACATTTTTATTGCTAATGCCGTCAATGGAATCATTAATCAATTATCACAAGATGTGTGCTGATGTGTAGATTCCCTGCTCAGAGTTTGAAAAAAAATGTAAAATTCCATATTTTTCAAGACACTACTACAAAAATTAAAAAAAAAAAAAAAAATAACGGCTATCACCATGAAACTTCCCAAGTTGATTACTTCCGTATTATTTTCTTGTATTACACATTTAAATACACACGAGGCATTATCTAATGCTAACTTTTGGTGAATTAAGGAGAAATCTACATAAACATCCATCTAAAAAGTAGTAAAATAAACATCCACAAGTCTGAAAGACCAAACTCTCGAAATAGACCAGTGCATGAAAAAACAGTGTTTCAGCCTGGGGTGTCTCCCCATCAGTGATTTTGCGTTTGTTAGTAGTCTATTGTAGATAATGTGAACGCTCATGTCAACAGTATATGACACTCTAATCCTCTGTCTCCCAGTTGAATGGCACCACTGTGGGAGACATTCACATTAAAGTCAGCATTGCTAGGAAGCAGCCCATGCTGGATGCCGCCACTGGCAAATCTGTGTGGGCTTCACTGGGTAAACGCAGCACTCATTGTTTGTTTGATCAGATTCTGTGTTACTGGACAGTGCGGATTAACAGGCCTCTCTTCTTTCACAGCTGTGCAGAACAGCACAAAAGGCTCCTACAGGGACAAAAGGAACCAAGTCGTGTACAGTGAAGATTTCCTGTGATTGGGGGTGGGGGGGAGAAAGAAAAACTTTTTCTTTTTATTTCTACATATAGCTTTTCAATTTTTTTGTCTGTTTTGCTGCATGAATACAAAAAAAAATCACCTGTTGGCTTGTGAAACTAGAGATAGTGTTGTGCTCCTAATAAAAAGTATCCACACATTGTTACCTTGACTGAGACTTGTATCAGCAAGACACATGACCTACAAAGAGAGCCAGAGAGACCATCTTGTATTATGTATGTGTATTAACTGCAGGCATGAATCCCTAAAAATTCCCTTTTCAAAGAAGAAAAGTTGTATCAGACTTCCTAATTGTACACAGCCCTAAGAGGAGAGCGAGAGAGATGCCACTCAGAAGTTGTAGTCAAGTAAGAACACCTGTCTGGGTGGAGTAATAAGACAGGGTTTACATGTAACTAAGAGGAAATTTTCCTGTTACTTTATTCACATCACCTTTTCTTTAAAATGTGGCCAGTCATTGTACTGAACATGTTACATAAATTCAAGTTTAACATCACACCAATAAAACTATTCTAAGAGACGTAAAAATCAATCAGGACTCGTCACAGTATGAAAAGTTTTGTTGAGCTGCTCCAGGGGCAATCACAGCTTTCTGGTTCACTTGAATTACAACAGAGCCAAAGTTAATGTTAGTAATACGTATGGCGTGTTGAGTCAAAATGGCTGGTGTGAAACAGGCCTCTTGTCTCAGTCGAACAGGAATTACAGATATTATAAAGGCCTCATACTTAGCTCTTGCTCAAAGGTGCAGTGTGTAGCAGTATCTATTAGTAGAAACAGGAGATAATAGTACATAGTTTGGTTGTAACCACACCACTAGATGTAGACAAATCCTACACCCCCCCTTTAATATCCACATGGGGATTGTGACCCCATGGACTCGTGACACTCGACTGTCTTTAATGCTTTGTCCAATGGCACTTGTTCAGTCACCGGGCATTCCTGCTCTTCCTCTCGTATTCTTCCAGCAGCTCGCTCTCTTTCCTCCTGCTCATGTAGGGAGTTCTGTCCTGTGGTCTTTCCATGCTGCTCCTTCAGGTGGCGTCGTAAGGCCGGCTTGTGGGCAAAGCGGGCGTTGCAGTAGGTACAGCGGTGTGGACGCTCACCGCTGTGTAGATTCATGTGGTCTATCAGAGTGGATTTCTGGGTAAAAGTCTTGTAGCACAGCGGGCACTGGTGGGTTTTATTGGCGCCACGGTGCACGGCCATGTGCCGCGTGAGGTTGGTGGAGTGGTGGAAGTGCTTTCCGCAGCAGGGGCAGGCGTACAACATGTGAGTGGAGCGGATGTGGGTGGCCAGGGAATGGGCTGAGGGGAACGTCATGCCGCAGTGCTCGCAGATGACTGGCCCGACAACACTTGACGTAGATCCCACCACAGCAACGGACTCGTCCCCTCCCTCATCTGTTCCGACATTCCCCAGCCCTGAACTCCCCTCACCGGCACTACAGTTGGACTCCTCCAGGGTGTACTGGGTCACACTGCTGGCAGCCATAGGCGAGAGGTTTTCTTCCTGTGCGCCACTCACACTGAAGTCCAACTGTGGGAGTTCAGCCGAGGCATAATTTTCTGTCTTAAGCCCTTCCTGGCTGTAGTCCAAGCCAAAACCTCCTCCTATCCCTGCAGTTGTCAGGTACCACAAGTCCTGGTGTTGGGTCAAGCTGTAGGGTCTTTTCTCTAGAGATGTCGACCACCTTCTCCTCTTGAACCCCCGCCCCTTGCCCTTACCTTTTCCCCGGACAATTTTAGGGTCACACAGTCTGCGCCTCAAAACGCAAAGCGACTCCACCGGAACTCCCTCGATCCGGAGGTCTTCCTCAGTTGGATTCAAGTCATAACTGCCGCCTTCTCCAATCACAACGCTTTCCGTCTCTGAGTAACAAGTGTCCTGAGGCCGGTCGGAGGGAGCGCCTCTCTCCTGCTCCTGGTCTCTTTTCATCTGTGCTTCTTCAGAGATGTACACTTTGAACACATCGTAGTCCTCCTGTCTGGTCACTTCCTCCTCGTCTGACACATGAACCTAACAGAGAAATAGAGACATGGCAAAGTGGATTGTGGAACTAATTGTTTAGCTAAGAACGTTTAACACAGTGAAAACAAAACTAGAATTTTCCCAAAATTGCACACCTACAATACAAATTATTGTCTTGGTAAATCACTTCCAATGACAACTAAAATTGTTGCTGATTATTTTTTTTTGATTGATTGTGTCAGGACTACAAGTAGCATTATGTTACTTTCAAAGAGCGTAGAAACAGAATTATATTGTAATTCTTTATGTTATTCTAATTATTAGTGACAAGGATTTTCCCCCTGATCAGACAGTTACTTGTGTACACAGAACAAACCAATTTGTCTATCAGGGCTTTCCCTCAGGTTCCCTTATTAATTTAGAGTTGATTAAGGTGCAAGGTTTTGGAAATATACACCATCACGTTGACTCACGTAATACGCATGCCGCGACTTCATCATAAATTTGGCCATGTTGTTGCTAGGGATGCTCTTGTTGTTGTATGGAATCACCATGGGAAACACTGGAATATACTTCTCCAACTGCGTAATATGTTATCCAACTCCGTAGCCACGGAGACCCCTCGAGCCCTCACAGTTCTCCGTCGTGGTGTTTGTTGTGCAGCCCTGTCATGAAATGCACCCCCTCGGAATTCGCCTTAATACTAATATATATGCTAATATAATATAAAATACTACAATTTCATTATTTGTGAGGGAGATAGAAGAGAAGAACATTGGTTGCTTACAGTCTTTAAAGCTCCTCTAATGAGAGCAAATAACAGATGCTCTTCTCAACACAAAAACCAGATAATAACGAACGCAAACCAACACCTTTCGGTATGTTATGTGGAAATATACCCCAGCCACAATTACTAAAAGAATTAAATGGATTTTTTAGCAAGTTGAATGTATTTGACTTGCTTTTCACAAGGCTAATCGATACTTTTGTTCCTGTCTGCACTGCTACGGAGGCGACCCGTCTGTCTGTTTCTGTGTCGGGCGAGGGGCTACATTTCACTCGCCGCGGCTGTGCACACTCATGGCCAACTGTGCAGTGCCCAGGCCTGGCCAAACGTGCCGTGCCCAATTGAGCCAAGCTACTCATTGAAGCTGTCATCCGACTTGGCTCACAGACACAGGAGCTGCAAATGTGTGTGTTTTTCCCTTCGGTGAGGGGCGAGGAGAGGGGTGAGCTAACCGCCTAGAAGTAAGTAAGTAGTTCTATAAGTAACTAGTAACTATAACTAATTACTTTTTCAAAGTAACATGCCCAACACTGTTGAATACTGATAACATCAATTAAATTAACCAAGTCCGCAGTGATTTTATTTTTATTATTTGTCTATGCTCTTAAATGGTTTACCCTTTCATTCAGTTTTTCTTTGTAACGCTCATGATCAAATTATTTTATTTGTTTTAATTTGAAGCAGAAGTACGTTATGAATAAACGCTGTGGCTTTATAGATTCACTGTAGATTTAAAAGGAACCATGGTCTTTCGTTTTTCTTTTCACAAACAAACCTTAATACATGGCTCATCCAGTGTGGGACTACTGCCTTCTTGGTGTTGACTGCTGCCATGAGCGGACATGTTGCCACTGTTCTCCTCCACTGAGCGCACCACAGGACTGTGCGAGTGGGAGGATCGGCTGGTGGGAGAAGACGCAACCGAATGAAAACTCCGGCTGATAATCAGTGGTTGAGGTTGGCTCTCTTCTGAAGTCATCTAGAAGAAGGAGAGGAGGGAGGAAACAGATCATGAGATTATTACATGTACTGAAAATTGCTCCTAGTATAACATATAAGAAATAATTACATATCCATGTTTAAAAAAAAAAATCTTTTTCATATTTATTACATTTAAGACCAGAACAGTATATAAATTATGTGGAGCTGCAACAATTAATCAAGTAATTAGTTCTTGCCAACTACTTTATTTATTGGTTTGAGTATTTTTTTAAGGAAAAAAAAATCTAAATTCGTGGACAAAACAAGACATTTCAGGACATCATCCTGGGCTTTGGGAAACACCGTTCAACATTTAATAGACCAAATAATTAGTCAATTAATCAAGAAAATAATCTACAATAATATAATACCTGCAAAGTAAACCCCCCTAAAATTATGACCAATTTAATCTTGAATAATCAAGACATTTTTCATCACTGTGAAAAATATTGAACTGGAGTTAATGATAGCAGTTTAAAATTCTTATTATGTATCACTGACCTTCAGTGGACCTGTGTTTTTCAGCTGCATATACTTCTTCAGTGCTCCTCTGCAGCGCTGCACGATGTGATCCATCTGCAGGTAGCTGGCAGCGGTCAGATAGTTGACAATCTCCTCTGGGTTAAACTGCAGGATGCCAGTGTAGCAAGACTGAAGCAGATCGCACATCACTGTGGAGCTGTACAGCATCGACACCTGGGTAAAAAAGGAATATGTCAGTATGCACTGTTTTTTCACTCAGCAGAGGACATTTGACAGTGTTGAAAGAGTGTGTCTGAATTTGCTAACCTGAAGCTTGGGGGATGGGTTAAGGAGGAACTGGTCCCTCAAGAAAGGTGAGCAGGCAGCCAGAACCACCTTATGGCCCCTGAACATCTGGTTGTCGCTAGCCACAATGGTGACATCACAGAAGTGCTGGCGGGACCTCAGTGAATTCAGGTGCTTCAGGGTTGTGTCCCCGTGGCCCGGTAACCGGAAACACAGCATGTCCATCTTGTCTGAAAAGAAATAAGGTATAGTGTTAACTACATGTCTGTGGGGTGATCTGAAAATATTTAAATTAAAGCTCACAGAGCACAGAGCAGTGGGTGCAATGCTAGATCATTAGACATTATAGCACCATTAGACATTACAGCACCTATGCACAGCTAAGCTAAGGGCAGCGTTGCCAGTTTAGGGCAATGGCTAAGCAGGCTAAAAAATGCTTTTGCTCACTTATTTAACTCTGGGGACTGCAAGGAATGATTAAATTTCACACAGGGGTGGAATATCCCTTTAACAAGCAATTTAACATGAAAAAGTGTACCTAATAAAGTGGCCAGTGAGTGTATATTATACGATGGCCAAACAAAAAGAACCAGTTACTGGTGATTTAACTCAGGCTTAACATTATTTTGCCACATGTAATGCAGCTTTAAGACCAACAAAATACACATTTAGCTCTATGGCGCATCCATTAGTCACTCAACATCTGGACGGTCTCACATCGCTACATCGAGATTTCTAGATAATTTGCCTACTTTGACTTGAGAGAAGTTAGAAAGTTAGATGGCATAACATGCGGGCGTGTGGAAAGATCAACGTTAAAGGGTCTTGTAAAATAAATGGGGTCTCTGATAAAATGACGCTATATTCATTTTACCTTGAAGTCAACTGCCGTAAGAGGTTGTTTCCTCCTTTCCTTCTGGCCTGACTTGTCTGACCGTTAGCAACCGTTAGCTTTTAGTTAGCTTGCTGGCATCTGCTACTGACCAATCACACAACAAAAAGCTCCCCAGTTATCCCAAACTTTACCGTCACTTACCTCAACCTTTGATTTTATTGGGCCTTCTGGAATAAACGAGCTAGGGTTGGTTAAGACCGTCGATCCAGGTGGTGTTCGATAGCCGGGGCTGTTTCCTCATTCTTACGGCCACTAGCTAACGTGACTACCTTGGTTGCTGTTTACTTTGGGCCCTCATTTCTTCTGTAAAGGAAGTGCATCTCGTGACAACAAAAAAAGACCCGTTGGTATCTCGCACCATAAAACTGACTTTGAATCGGTTTTTGTCGGAAGCTTATCCTCGCTGGTGGTGGTAAAATGACAGTACGCACGCTGACTTCTGATCAGTTGTTTTAAAACCAGGGAACACAACGGGGGGCGGGGCCTAGGCCTGTGACGCAGCACGTTCATATACGTTGATGATGCTCATCGCGAATCATGTCGGCATCCGAGACAACAGACAAGGTAGCGAATCCCCTGCAACACCAAAGTGCATGCTGACGAATTTACATTATTTAACCACTTGTAAACGCATTAGCACACATGGCAAAAATGTACCAGTAAAGCTGCAGTCTGTCTTGATTCAAAATGGCGTCACTTGTCGATTGTAGGAGTTCTTTGTTGCCACCTGTGCTACACTGCTAGCTACGTTAGCATGTAACAGTTTTGTGCTAATTAACATGAAATCGCTCTAATGTTGTCATTGTTTTGGTTCATTTGCCGAGTCCTTGGTCGATAAATTATAGCGCTCCCCGTCATTTTGAGTTGCTCTTATCACGTTTTGCGGGTTCCGCATTATATTGTATGTATTCTTAGTCGAGACCAGTTTTCAAAGATAGGGTATAGGCAAATCTTACTTTTTGTGCACAGCGATAATAAAGAGGTAAAGGGGAGGATTTAAAACATTAAATATGTGAACTTTAGCTACATTCCCTCTTCATTTTACGGACTATTGTTGATTGAATTGTGTGAAAGGCATGAATGGAGTGGTGCTGACGGCGGCACTTGACGTAACAACTGAGAAGATCAGCCATTGGTTTAACGGTTTATTTTGGAACGCAGAAGGCGGAAATTAGATGCACTAAACGCAGTGTGGGCAGCTGTAAACACAACAGTAGACTTTACCATTAGCTTGCCCGTTTAACTGTTATCTAACACCAATTACATCTTGGGTATGTTGTCAGTAAGGCTCATTTACTCTGGAAAAACAAATGCCATATTATGATTTTAGGTTAGATTAGATAAAACTTTACTGATCATTTTAAACTGTGCTCTATTTTAAATTATGCAACATTCAACAATAATTACATCCAAGACTAAAACCTGAACCATTAAGGCAGTATTAACTTTCCTGAGTTTTACTAGCAATACAGTACTATACTACTAGTGTGTTAGCTCCTTGGGACAGCTTAAACCACCAACCAACAACTAAGGTCTCTTATAACAGGACAGTCATACATTGCAATTTTCCATTGTAAGAAAACACTTTGTAAATGTGTCAGAATCTGATAAAACACAAACACTTTGCCATGTTTAAAGAATACACTTCTGTGTATGGCTTTCAGACACAGGTCCAGTTACGTGTCTGCATAACTCCAGTTATCGCATATAATGTGTACTACAGTGGATAATTAGATCCAGTAATCATATCAGTTGGATAAAGAATAATATTTGCTGATACATTTCCTACTATGTTGTTCCTCTGCCAGGAGTCTCCTGAAGGAAATGACTCGGAAACACAGACAGAGTCATTAGATGGACCAAGTCAAGTAAAAGAGGGTATGTCTACAGGGAGAATTACTGAAATCTGTGCCTTTTTTACACAAATATACAGAAATATTGTATGACTGTTTGTGTTATTACTACTTTTCCAGGTAATGCAGCCTCCACCACAGCTGCTACTAGCAAGAAGACAGAGCCCATGGGTAGTATGTCATCAAAGTTGTCATTGCTGCAACCTGGGAAGGACATTTCCAGAGCTGGAGAGGAGGTAGAGAAATGGTCATCACCTGCCTCATCGCCAAGCAAACCTGCCGCTGGTGAGATTCTGGGTCCAGTCAGGTATCACCACTGTTATCGTAGCGGTGATGCTTAACCAAAGAAAGTCCAAAATGTTTCTCTCTGAAGAACGACTTTAATTGTGCGAGATTGAATGTGATATTAATTATCAATGAATTTTAAAAATCACCTAGTATTTGCTTTTACCTCCCTCTTGCAGGACACGCAGCAAAGTCCCTGTCATCGGTGTCCTCCTCTCCTTCTACGTCTTCAACGTTGTCCCCTGGCCGAGCAAAGATGAGTGTTTCGGGAGGACCTGGCAGTAGTAAATCTGTGTTGGCACCTTCTCCTTCCCCTTCCTCCTCTTCCACTTCAACCTCTGCCACAGCCTCCTCCTCTCCTTCTGTCTCCCCCGCCCCACCCAAGATCCACCGAGCCCGCAAGACCATGAATAGGCCTCCACCAGGGCAGGTGAGCCTATATAGCAAAATGAGCTGCGTACCTCTGTTGATTTTGTATTGTTAACTGTAGCACTGGCTCTTTTTATTATTGATCTGAGTGACCCTTTTGAAATGTTGCAATATGAGGAAAGCATCAAGCCTCTGTCAAAACATCCTTTTCACAACCTTTAGTATCACTGACTACTTTCGTTTCACAGATGAGCCACATTGAAGCACCCATGACTCCATCAGGATCCTCTGACGCTGAAACTGGTTTGTAGCTGTGCTCATACAAACTAATACTTGCCATCTGTATGAAATATTCACATTGCTGAGAATAAAAAGTAGCTAGAATGCCCTGCACATGTTAAGACCTAGTCATGGTTTGTTCCAACAGTTGCGAAACGTAGAAAACTGGGTCATTTATCTGAAGGCACACCTGAGAAGTCAGAGAACATTCCAGAAAATGCTCAAATTGTGGTAAGATTTCTTTGCAGGTACATAATTTGCATTCACTAATCTAATTACATGAAATTAAATCAATGTTAATGTTTGTATTTCTTTCAAAACTCAGCAAGAAACGTTATTCCATAAAAAGGTGGAGTCAGTTACCAAGACCACAGCAGAAAAGAGCAAAAGCAGTGTGCGGAAGGCAGAGGAGGAAACAGCAGCAGAACCAGAGGAAATTCAGATTTCTGGTCTGTCTACACGAGATTCAGAGAAGGTTACTGTCCCCTGAAAGTGATCATGCATTGTCAACAAATTAGCATATTATTGAGTTATAACTATATATTTGTGTGAGGTGTGTTTTTTTTATAATACAAACAGTATGTTCATGTTTATTTTTGTTATTTAATTATCAAGCTTTTCTTTGTTTTGTTTCTTCTTTAGATTGATGAAGGTGGATCAGACGCAACGCAGCCCACCAAAGACATAGAGGGGTCAGTGAACATGTCAGATCATGTGAGTCATCTCTATTTTACTAGCTTGATAATTGTTTTAGTATGTAGTTATAGCTGCACTCATGTCTTACTTTACCTTCTAGCCATATTTAGCTACAGTTATAACAGTCAGAATTGTAGTTTCTTCATATTTTCATACTTGGAGGATACAGATTGTACTGTGGTACAACTCATGGTCAACAAGTCCACATCCCCTCTGTGTTTGCTATCAGTTACTTTTTTTTCAACCCTTCACAGATGTCACATTTTTATATTCAGACAGAATTTCTCCCTTGCAGAGTTCAGAGTGTGAAACGAAGAGAGCCGCCCAGAGTAGAAAAGACAGCGAGGACTCTTCATGGCCACAGTCAGACCCAGACAAAGAGAGAGACACAGCTGATGTGGTGGAAACGGTGGGAGGTTAGTGACGTTATCTAGTGTAGTGGTTCCCAGTCTGAGGTTTGTTGCCTCCACTAGGGGTTACACAAGATACGGACACAGTGAAGACCTGAACACAAGGTATATTCAGAGGCTCCCCTCACCGCTATACAGAGTCTGCCAAAACAGTCCGTCAATTATGTATAATTGTTAAAATAGGAAAAAGAGCATAATGCAAACATGAATTATGTTAAAAGTCAAATCAACTTAAAGTTATGCCTGATCTGTGTGTTTTTAACAAACAAAATATTGTTAAGCAAATCTACAAAAAATGATAAATTATAAATGCAGTGTGAAATATGTTGCGCCATCTAAACCACCACGTCTGTCATTAAAAACAGGGAATCTGTGCCAAGAATAGGCTCTTGTGAGAGAGTATGATTGAGAATTAGTGGTTAGATTGTTGAATCGTTTTCACTCATGGTTTGTGCAAAACAACAGACCTCAAGCAGTTTTGTCAGGAAGAATGTGGACAAAATGCAGCATCCAGATGTGTAAAGCTGAAAACACTCAATGCTGTATTTATGGGGTGAATGCTCTTGTAAAATATGGTTTGCATCTCTCATAGCCAGTGCTTATTGTCATTTGGTTTGTCCTAAGCAGAAAGACCCACTGAGTACACTGAGGTTCCCTTGGGTGCACTGGACATCGCTGCTGCTGACAGTTTGACCCTTTCTCCTCATCACGGTAGGTTTATGATGATTGTGTGACACTGTAATATGAAATGGTTGAACATCTCAAAATATTTTTTTTCTCTGTAATCATGGTATGAATCACACTCTGTCTAAGGAGGAGGTCTGGGGACAATTACAGATCATTAATGTCTGATTCAAAGAGTTGATGCAGTGAGAACTATAACTGGAATGATCAAACAAATATGTCATCTATGGCTGTTCTTATAGTCGATGAATCATTTCAGTTGTTTTTCAAGGAAAAATGCAAAAAACTATCTGATTCCTGCCTTAACTATGAGCATCTGCAGCATTTATTCATGATTTATGGACGTAAACTCTTGTTGCAATTCAACTTCCGTATTGTATGTGGATTTATTAATATCTGGATGATAACACAGTGCACTGTTAGTATCTCCTTTAACAAACTCAAATGTGACAGAATCAAATGTGTCTCTCTCCTCTGCAGAAGGAAGTGATGCCGGAGACACAGAGCGGCTGGAGGAGCTTCCTCTCTGCAGTTGCAGGATGGAGGCTCCTCGGGTCGACAGCACCAGCCAGCACATCAGCAGACAGTGCATGGCCACAGAGAGCGTCAATGGAGAGGTGTGTCTTTATAGATTTAGATCATCATTCAATGCGGTCACATGATAGGATCATACTGGATTTCGCCAAATCCGATGTGGCAACTCGGCGGGTTGTCTGTCCCAAAATCCAAGTACACATAAAGTTCGTTTAATTCAGATAATGCTCAGCGACCTGGCTGACTCCGCTACTCTAGGTCGCACTGTAGCCCTTTCAACCCTTTTTAAGTGGTGTTAGAACTACTTCCAGTTGACGGCTACTTAACAACAACAATAAATGATAAACTCTGTCTCCTTGTCCGTCCAAAAGTGAGTTGTTGATTTCTTCGAAGCCATGGTATCGTTTGACTTTTCCGGCAACAGCATTACTATTTATGATGGCGTCGGCGCCTCCTTCCACTTCCGGGTGAAGTCCCCGGTGGACATTCTCGAGCAGGACACGAACACGATACGATCCCGTTCACAAGAGGCACAAAGCCGATTAACAACGGCTTAAACCAGGGGTTAATATCGGATTTGCGAATCCAGTCCCGATACGATTCTTAGTCTGTGCACATGAATCTGATACATTTTTGATGCATTTATTATACGATTAAGCCCGTCCATGTGCACGCAGTGCACACTGAATTTGCCTGTCAGTCTGTGGTAGTTTATAAAACCCATATCCTCCATTTGTCAGCTGAGGGCATGTACCGATCGGACTATAAAAGGGGAGACCATGCGGCCGTCCAGTCGAGTTTCCCTCATGGTGCTTTGTGACGTCCATCGCTCACACATGGTCAAACACCACTGCTGCCCAGGGTGTGGGTACTTCTGCATAGCGGTAAAGGGTTTAAGTCATCCTCCTTTATTCTCCTCCTTGATATCCTACTCTCCCTCCTCCTCCTCTTTGATATCCTACTTTCTTCTCTTTCAGGGAACGTTTCTTGAGTGCTGTCCAGACCAGCGTATTGCTCACCGTTTCCACCGGGGTTGTGTGACGGTGTTGGGAGGGGGGCGCAGCAGAGCAAATGGTGGCGGTATGCTTTTCTGTCCTCACTGTGGCGAAGATGCCTCAGAGGCCCAAGAGGTCACCATCTCCTCCTTCAGCTCTGCTACGGCCTCAGTGACCACCGTCGTCACTATGTCAGCCTCCTCCACCACCACACCGTCTCTACCACCATCCGTCCCCACGGCGCCCTCCCTCACAGCCTCAACAGGAGGGATGAAGGACGGGGAGATGCCTGAGAGACCCGTCAGGTGAGATTGGATGGTGTGTGAGAGAGTTAATGACTCTGTTAAACTATATTAAATGTTCTTACCTGTTCTCTCTTGACCTCCTCTTCCAGTGCTCGTATGCATAGTCATGGCTTGGTGAAGCTGGCAGTGGAGCAGCAGCAGCCACCACAGCCTGTAGCCTCGGCAACAACTGTGGTTGCCATCCCCCCAGCAGAGGAGGGGGTGGACAGCGTAGGGCCCTCTCTCTGCATGCCCAATGGGAAACCCATCAGTCCTGGTGCACTTCCCCCTGGGCCCAGCAGGGCGGCGCTGCAGAAAGCCATTCTCACACAGGACACTGAGAGGTTGGAGTTGTGACTCTTTTCATTCCCAGTAGGTTAAAGGTTGGAACGGTGGACTAGAGAGATGTTCTTGGATTCATTCATATAATGTTTTGTTTAAAAAGAAGCTCTTTATGCAAAGTCTTTCCTGTATTCAGAGATGAACCATATGAAATCATTCGTGTTACACTACATTTCACTCCATGTTATCCAATCTGCATCAATGGGAAATTTACAAATAAAATAAGTATCTGTTCATAAAAGTCCAATTCGAGCTTCTCCACTGTCTGTACAAATCTGCAGAGAGAAATTACATGTGGTAGCTTGGTAGCTTTCAGTGGACAAGAGGCAGTTTAGTTCATATTAATGTTTTTAATTTTCCAGGAGGAAGAAACTGAGGTTCCACCCCCGCCAGCTTTACCCTGCAGCCAAGCAAGGAGAGGTGCAGAGAGTCCTGCTCATGCTGAGTGAGTGGGTTCGCACTTTCCATTTCTGACCGAGTGGTATAAATATAAAAAATAGAGCTGGCACTATGATGACTATAAACAAGTTCTCTGGACAGACGAAAGCAAGTTTGAACTATTTGGTTTAAAACGCAGAGTCTATGTCCGCAGACAAACTGGTGAATGTCTTGAAGCACCATGTGTAACACCCACAATAAAGCAAGGAGGTGGAAGTGCCGTGGTATGGGGATGTTTTGCAGGTGACAGAGTAGGAGAATTGTTTGAAGTAAAGGGTATCATGAAGAAGGAACTGTACCACTCCATCCTCCGGCATCACACAATTCCATCTCGACTAAGTCAGAAGTTTGTTTTGCAGCAAGATAATGACACTCAGCCTTCTGCCAAGCTCTGGCAGGGTTACCTAGACAAAAGAGAAGAGGAAGGTGTCCTTCAAAAGATGGTTTGTCCCCCTCAGTCTCCAGACTTCTCTCCAATTGAGCTTTTGTGGGATAAATTGCATCGATCAGTCAGAAAAGTGTGTCCCACAAATCAGCAGTCTCTTATTGATGAACTTTAGAAAGCTTGGAATGAACTTCCTGGCACAGGGTTAATTTAATTGTATTAGCATGTTTGATAGTTTATTACGACTGTGTTGTTAGTTTCCTCAAATTTTTTTTTTTTTTTTTAATGGCTAATCTACTTCATGACTTGCCAGCGCATTTCTGGCAGACTTACCATTGTGTGTTCACACCGATTAATCACATTAACATAAAAAGAGGTCAGTGTTAATGTTACCTTTTTATGAGAAAATTTAATTTTTTGTTCATTTCCTTCCTCTTGTGTGTGTGCATCACAGTGGAGGGCATAGATCCAACATACCAGCCCGAATCTCAGAACAGACGCTCTGCTCTACATGCTGCAGCCCAGAGAGGTCTGCTGGAAATCTGCTACATACTTGTACAGGTGATGAGATCATTTTAGCATCTGTCCTGTTGGTTTCTTTTCTGTGATTAGTACATATGCTGCAAAGTGGTTGTAATTTGTGTAAAAAAAATATTATTGGGCCTTTCATTTTATTTCTTTTTTCTTTTCTTTTTTTTCTTTTACAAATAATGTGAATAAAACTGGGTAGGAATTATGCAGCAAAAGATAAATTTTAGAGTCACTGCTGACAGAAAACACAGAACACTTGTTATTCTGTGTATTTATTTTGACTCTCCTAATCCCATGCCTGAGACTGATGAGTCTAGTTGTGTACTGACAGGCTGGTGCTAAGGTGGATGCCCAGGACAAGGACCTGAGGACCCCTCTGTTGGAAGCAGTTATCAACAATCACGTCGAGGTGGCTCACTACCTCATCCAGAATGGTGCCTGTGTCTATCATGCTGTGAGTGTCTGTTGGTGTATAAAATAAAACATAAATGTGTTTCAGGGATTTGCTTGATATGGATCTCAGTCTTTTATTTACATCTTCAGGAGGAGGATGGATATACTGGCCTCCACCACGCAGCTAAGCTGGGGAACCTGGAAATTGTCAATATGCTTCTGGAAACGGGGCAGGTTGATGTAAATGCACAGGTAAATGGATATCTTAGGGCAATCAGATAACCCTCTGTCTATAATTAATGTCATGTCTGTACATCGTGCCTTTCATAACTCTAAGTGCCATTGACGGCACGATCAAGTGTTTTTTCTGCAGCGAGTCACTCTTCACGGTCTCCCTCAGCCTGTGAGTAATTCGGGGCTTCTGTGATTTGTAGTCAGGACATAAAGAGTTAATATGCACCACAGAGATCAAAGCAGGAAGTGGAGACGATTGTTTTTAGAGAGCAGAACAGACAGATTCTGGACAAAAAGTGGTGATTTTGGTAAAAGTGGCCTCTACCGCTAATAAAACAAGAACGTAACAAGGTAAAACTTTTTTTTTCACGATGAAACGGCTTCTTTCATTTGAGCTAGTCTGTGTTTTCAGGGTGCCTCAGAATGGGCAAAAACACAAGGCACTTTTGGTTTTAAAAAACGCCTGGCACTCAAAGAGTTAATGGAGGAGACTGATTAAAAGGCTAATTCAGACTGTTCTTGTTGTTTCGGTTCAGGACAGTGGTGGCTGGACGCCGATCATCTGGTCTGCAGAGCACAAACATGTAGAGGTGATTAAAGTGCTGCTGAACAGAGGAGCTGATGTCACCATTAATGATAAAGTAAGTATTCTCTAGCTAACACTCAGGTTTGTAGGTTGTGCTACATGAAAGAACATCTCTTATTACTAAATTTAGTATATGGGTATCATATATTACTTACTAAAACATGATAAACAGATTTGTGTTTGTAACGAAGTACTCTTCGTTACCAGCGATTGATGACTTTTACCTTGTTATTATATTGCACATTTGAGGGGTATTTTGCACATTAATAACAGCACGTCACACTTTATAGCAATATTTGCACTTTATTAGCAGGACTTGCACAGAGCAGTTACATCTTGCATATTTGCACATTGTATATGGACTGTATGTATGAACTATTTATTGAATGTTACCGTATTTATTGATTGTTTAAGCCGTATTTATTGGACGGGTGGATAGTGGGGGTGTCGTCCTCTGGCGGGTGCGGTGGAGGTGACGCGGCTCCGCCTGGAAGCGAGGGAGAATAAGATTAAGACACGCTGGTTCATAAACATTAATATAATTGACCGTCAATAGTGCAGAAGTGTTCTGTGTAGTTTATAATCTCCGTCCGTGCTTTAGGAGCAAAATATAGAGTGTTTAAGTGCCACGGGTTATGTTGATAAGTCTAGCAAAGCATACCAACTCACTGGTGTTGTCCTTTGTCCGCTCCAGGGTGTCCGGCCGAAAAGAGTCCCCTGGGATACAAACAGCATAATAAACGTTCCGGGAGGGACCAAGTGTGAGGATAACGGAGGGAATGTTGGTAGTTGTGTTAAGAGGGGTGTACTGCATTCATGATTTATAGGGAGATTTCTCTTGTAGCAGTAAGCAGTAAAGAAACTTAATGTAAATTAAATTAATGGTAAAAGTATAATTAGTGTAACGTAGTCGATTTGTTATGCAGCCAAGTAAGGGTAGAGGTGGAACCCCTATGAGTGGTTAAGTCCAATTACTTTGGCTAGGGACCCAGTATAAAAGGCGCAAGTTCATATTTGTCTGAGTTTTTAGTCAGAGACTGGTATGCTGCTGTGTTTTGCAATGACGTCTGTAAATAAATCACCCCGGTGGGGGTACAGCCCATGACCGCCTGTGCCTTGTCCTCATCTGTATTGTTTCTTCCAGCTGCCAAATGGTCATCCCAACAGTGTTTCTGAAGGCTCTGAGTTTTTTTTTTTATACTTCACTCTATGGTCCACTCCCAGCTCTATTGCCTTGTCTTGTAGATGGAGGCAGACTGGCTAAATGGATGTAGTTTATGACAATGTTTCAGGTCATTACTTTAAACAGTCTCTCCCCTCCCGTCAGGAGCTGAACGTGTGTCTCCACTGGGCGGCGTACGCAGGGAATGTGGACATAGCGGAGCTGGTGTTGAACTCTGGCTGTTCCCTCTCATCCGTCAACATGCACGGGGACACGCCGCTCCACATCGCCGCCAGAGAGGGCTACCTAGAATGTGTCACGTGAGTCAGTGTTGATCACAAGCTGCAGCATCATCTTTTGTTTTAGCTGGAAGCTCAAATTAACATTTCTCGTTCTTCTGCAGGTTGTTCCTGTCCAGAGGTGCAGACATAGACATCATAAACAGGGAAGGTGATACGCCTCTCACCCTCGCACGGGTCGACACACCGGTGTGGGTGGCTCTCCAGATTAACAGGAAGCTGAGGAGGGGAATAACCAATCGCATGGTTCGGACTGAAAGAATCATCTGCAGGTAGTTGGACTTAAAATTATTACGCTTGCTATTCTTAACCAGATATTTTTATTTCTCTGGTTTTTCTGATGGTTTTACTCCTTCCTTCCTTCCAGTGACATTGCGCAGGGCTATGAGAACGTACCGATTCCCTGTGTGAACGCTGTGGATGATGAGGGCTGTCCATCAGACTACAAATATGTTTCAGAAAACTGTGAAACGTCAGCAATGAACATAGACCGCAATATTACGCACTTGCAGGTGCAATAAGAACCAAGCTATTGTCTGACGTTGTTATTCTGTTACACAATTATTTTATCTGCAATCAAAAAATCTCATGCCTTTTAATCATCTGTACTTCAGCACTGTAGCTGCACTGATGACTGCTCTTCTAGTAACTGCCTCTGTGGACAGCTCAGTATCCGCTGCTGGTATGACAAGGTAAAAAAAAAAGAAATTGTTTTACGGTCACATCATCAAATTAATCTCTTCCGAAACCTGTTACGATGTAATCGAAAGCCTTGATTGCTGAGCAAAATAAAATTATCTTTCATGGGTTCAATAAAAACTGAATAATATGCAGTTATTAGGAGATGTTCTGATGAAGTTTGGTCAGAAAGTCTTTGAGATCCATGACTAGCATTCATAAATTACTCATTCATGAGTTTTTTTTTTTTTTTGCAGGACCAGCGGTTGCTCCAGGAATTCAACAAAATTGAGCCTCCACTTATATTTGAATGCAACATGGCATGTTCCTGTTACCGAACATGCAAGAACAGAGTGGTACAGGCAGGCATCAAGTAAGAAACCATTTGATGTAATATATCTCAACCACATGCAGTTTTTCTTTTAACTGATAAACTGAGGATCAGGTTTCACTGATCGCTGAAAAACAACTCTTTTCCTTCAGAGTTCGTCTTCAGCTCTACAGGACAGAGAAAATGGGCTGGGGAGTTCGAGCTCTGCAGGATATTCCCCAGGGAAGTTTCATCTGCGAGTAAGAGAGCATGTCCAGTCCACACACAACAAGTTTAATATGAAAGGTCTGAGGTTAGACGTTAATCTCTTGTCCTCTGTTCACACAGATATGTTGGAGAGCTCATCTCTGACGCAGAGGCAGATGTTCGAGAGGACGATTCCTACCTGTTTGACCTGGACAACAAGGTGAACTTTTTTGTTTTTCTGTTTTCTGCTGTATTGAAGTGGCAAAAAAAGAGATGACCACTGGGGAAAACATGAGGGTATTTCACATATTTCCTGTATAACTAAATATATAAATAGTATAAATAACTATTAAAGTAAATAATCAGCCAGCAGATTCTTTGAGCTCAGTACTAACATGCTGGTGTTGAGCAGGTATAATGTTTACCATAAGCATTTACCCCCTTAGTTCAGTATTATTAATCATGCATGTTAACATTTGGTACTTGACACATTAAACATTTGTTTTCTAGGTATTTAAACCAAAGTTTTGGAGAAATTATCATTTTGGGCTGAGTTTGTTTCCGTTACACAAAAGAGGGCATGAATATCTGCACTAAATTTGATGTCAGTCCATCCAGAAGTTTTTGAGACACAAAGCCATTTAATCATACAGTACTATCATGGCTAAATGGATAAATCCTAAAGATTTACAATCCAAATTTGGAGGTCATAAAATATGATGAAAATGTGAATGTTATTTTATATGTGAAAAGTAAACAATGTGACTCTTGTCAAACTACATCAGTGCTTTCTAATTCCAGTACTAATTCATGGATATCAGTAAGCTAATGCTGCATGTGGTCTTTAACCTGAAATATCAGTGCCTGTTTATTGAGCTCACTCTGTCTCAATACGGATACATTTCTAACAGTTTTGTCTTTTTTTTTTTTTTTTTGTCAAAGGATGGGGAGGTGTATTGTATTGATGCTCGGTACTATGGCAACATCAGCCGTTTCATCAACCACCTGTGCGACCCAAACCTCATCCCAGTGCGTGTGTTCATGCTGCACCAGGACCTGAGGTTTCCCCGCATTGCCTTCTTCAGCTCCAGAGACATCCTCAGCGGACAAGAGCTGGGGTGAGACTTATGATCACCTGCTTTATTTTCCTCCTTATCCATCCTTCCAGTCTTCTTCCTCTGTTTCTCAATCTTTTAGCGTTTAATCCCCTTGTTTACAGTTATTCTTCCTGAGCATGTACGCTTTAATTTGCTAACAACATCTCCACTTTAACCAGATTAAGAACTATACAATTAACTTTAGTTCCTCTGTTTCATCAGATTTGACTATGGAGACCGCTTTTGGGACATTAAGAGCAAGTATTTCACCTGTCAGTGTGGGTCGGAGAAATGTAAGCACTCGGCCGAGGCTATTGCCTTGGAGCAGAGCAGGCTGGCTCGACTGGAGATGTGCCCGGAGTCTGGAGTTGACTGTGGGATGACCGTACTGGGAAGCTCTTAAAACACTCACCCCACAAGTCCTTTTGGATCGACCTTATCCACTTTGCAACTGCAAATTGGCAATGGAAAGATACCGTGAGGGTTTTATCATCTTTAATATTCTGTTTTATGCATGTTGCTGTTCTTTCTGTACTTGAAACCCTCATTTCCTCCAAAACTTTACATGGGCCTTAACTGTGAGGGTATCAAACACATCAAGTTGTAATTCTGTACAGTATGTTTACTCTATATCACTGTCCGTCTGTTTCATGAATGTTTGTGCATTAGGTGTCTGCCTTCAAACTGTCATACATACAGTATGTGTATTTCTGACACAGAACAGTAGTGTGAGATCTGGGTGATAGCAGTGTTTTTGAATGATTGTATTCTCTTTATTTTTTTTACTTTTTATACACATTGTTTTCTTTATCATATTTAGTGTAATAAAGGAGCTCATGAGTTGATCTGTAAGCATGGTTTCTTACTTCACTGGTTAACCTATATAATCTGTGTATTGGGTGTGCATGCGTGCGTGCATGTGTGTGTGTGTAGTGTTTTTTTTAATGCAGGGTATTGTCTGTTGGTATTTTGATCAGCAGGGGGCATTTAAACTTCCAGGGTGATGCGGGAGGATATGAAAAGGAAGATCTCCCACTCTGCCACTGTTACTGTGTCCAAACCTTTGGTCAAATTTCCAAGGATTATCCCAACTTCTCTGTCATTAAATATATTTTTATCACTCATCCTTTTATTAATTATGAAGATTAACATAAGCTCATTATAGAACCACTTATTTCTCATTAAAGGAGAAACTGTGGAGGAACACTGAGTTAGTAAGGGGTTAATTGCCAAGTAATGAACATACAAGGAAGTTGTCTTGGTATGGTGGTGCATGAAATACAAACATAGCCCAGATATAAAAATATGGTAAGAGATAAATGCGGGAAATGAAAATAATTAACAGATGCAAAAAAAAAAATAAAAAAAATGCGTATGAGTTAAAGGCAATATAGTGCAAGTGGATGAGAGGATGTGCATGACATGAATTGAGTACCAGAAAAAAACATACAGAACTTCCAGTGCCTTGTTGATGAAAAGTAGTTATTAGTCTTTGGTGACTTGATTAAGTCCAAATAATAATATATAACATGCAAGGTCAATAAAGATGTCAGAAGAGCAGTGCTTAACAAATTCGACCACCACCCAGTGTAAGGTATGTACTGCTGCCCTAATATATATATATATATATATATATATATATATATATATATATATATATATATATATATGTAGATTATAGGCCATGTGAAAATTATTAAAAGTTAAAATCGTAATTATGCAGGATGGCCCATTTCAGTCCTATAGTCTGTAGTATACAGGATATAATTTTTGATGCATCGGTCTACATCACTGCATGACCTACATTTGCATGCCTTTGCAAATTTTATTTCTTGATACAGCCGACTGCTAAGCTTAACCTATAAAACACATGCCACACTGTATTAGTTGAATAAAGCTATTTAAACTTCTACAAAGTAAGTACAATATTTATGTACATCTACAATGTGAAGAAAAGTAGGCTACACCTTAACGATGTATTTTAATAACCGCTGTTATTAACCAGCCTTGCTTTCTGAGGTAAAGGTTCTCGCTTTTCCAGTCAGATCAGAGTGATTCATCTTTCATTAAAACAATCTTTGACAGCACGCGCAGGTACGCATCCCTCAGCAGGTGCGCACATGACGTCACAGCCTAGTTACAGTGCCAGGAAGGAAAAGATTCCCCAACTTAGTTACCATCCCTGTTTGGACACGACAGAGCTCGTTTTAACGCGATTTTAGCTGTTTGCAGGAAGTTTTTACTTTTATTTTACGTAGAGGAAGTTGTGTTTTAGACGTTAAAGAAGAAAAAGGTGGAGGTTAAGGTGGAGAATGGGTAAAAAACAGGAGACAAAGTCGGACTCCGAGTATGGTGAGTTTGACATCGTCCGTTACCTCTGAGGTTTCGCTGTGAACATGAAAATATCCCGAGCTAGTGTTAGCTAACCTACCACTGTTAGATAACAGCCTACTTTGTGTCGCATACTGTGTTTTTCCCAAATTTTCTGTCGTAAGAAAAGTTCGCTGTGTTTACACCAGATTTGTTCCTTTTTTTAAATTTAACGCCCTCAGGCCAGCTGTCTGCTGATGTTAGCGAGTCAGCCTGAGTGCCAACAGTGTCCTCAGTAAACATGGTTTAATGGTTTACAACTATTTATTACTATTACCACTACTAGTATTTAAGTTATATCATAAAATAGATTAATCGCTGAACCAAAACATCCCGGACATTTAACCTACAGGAGGAATAACCAAAGAAATAAACAAATTAATCTGTTATTTATTAATATTATTGTAAAAGTCAAACAAATCTTTTAATTTTGATTCTCTGATGTTTCTGTTTTTTTCCTAGCTGTTCTTTGTTTTTGTTTTTTTTTAATATTGTATACTCCAAAACTCTAAAACTTCAAATAAGATTATAAAGGTTATAATTTTACTTGAATACGTAATTACTTTCCAAATTCCCCATCTGTGTTGAGAGGCTATAAATACACGTTGCTTCATTCTAAGAGGTCAAGTCAGACAGGATCAGGAAAAACTGCTTTAAAATTAACCACACTGTCAACTGAGCAATCAGTTATAATATAAAATGCATTGTTTCATTGTTTTGTTCAAAATAATAATAATACCTCAACTGGTGCTCGTAAGGACTGTCTTGGAAAGACAGATTTTTTGTGAGCTAGTTTTCTTGGCTATTTAGAAACTATAGTGGTATTCTCATATATTAATTGTAGTAGACAATAAGTTGCCTCTTGTGTTCAATTTGATTTTAAAATAATTTCTCATAAAAAGCTTGGAGCTGGGAAATCCAAGACTTTTCCATAGTATTGTTTTATTATAAAAGTAGTTGCTCTTTTTTTTTTTTTTTAATTTATTTTTTTTTTTTTTTGTTACCAGCTAATCAGTTTATGGTTTCAGTTTTAATTGATTTTTCTCCAACTAATTTCCTTTGGTCCATAACATGTAAGCAGGTGGTGAAAAAATGCCCATCACTGGGTGACATTTTGAAAAAAGTCAAGGATGTTTAATTTGCAATCATATATAAAACACGTAGGGAATTTCACAATAGAAACTACTTGTCATAAAAGACACAGAGGAGAAAGTTGTGTCTGTTGAAATATTTCAAACATTTGATTTTCAGCTATCTGTCATCTGTAGAGCAGAAATTTGATTCTTTGCCTCTGGGTTTACTCTTTGTGGTATTTCATGGATTGATGGAGTCACACGATTATTGACAGTCTGGGAGGTTTTGTGGAGGCCACAGTAAACAAACCCTCCCTGGAGGCAAACATCGAGTGTCTCCCCAAATAGCTTAGGAAAACATCAGAATAAGACTCATCAGCATTGGGCTGCTACTTCCTGCTACTGTTGCACTCCCTCTTGTTACCTAATTAAGTTTGGCAGTTAACACACTTCAACTTTTCTTCTTGTTAAGAGTTAAGACACTCAGTGTTTGGAAATAAGTGACAAAACTGTGAGGTTTTGTTGCTGCAAATCAATGATTTGCAGCAACAAAGGGGAAAGAGGACATTATTATAAATTATAAAACACCAGCTAGTTAATGTGTCAACACAAGAACCACTGACGGGTTTATTTTGAAAAGCTAGTAGTGTATGTGGTTTTTACAGTGTCATTAGATTCATCACACAGAAACAGTGTGTTGTATATTAAGTTGGTTAGTGAGAATTAAGTAATGTAAGTTAATGAGAATTAAAGGTATGCATGTCGTATGTTGAGTAAATTAATTATTTTAAAATGGTAAAATTGGTGTTTTTTTCACTATTTTCTGCCATAATATTGTCTAAATGAATAACAATTAGTTGACCTGTAATGAAAATAACTTTTATTTTATTTTTTTTTGCTGAATGTTTCCAACAAGAGAAAATTGTTTCTACTGCTGTCATGGTGGCTTCTACATGTTTACCCCAAAGCTATTCAACAATCAAATCAATGCCTCTTTTAAATGAGTGAACATCCCCTTCCCCTCATACTTTACATTACTTTGCAACAACAATTCTTTCTCTGTCTTTCTTTTCCTCAGGGATAGTCCTGTGTGTGCTGCAGGTTACCAGTTAACCATGCCCTCATCTCTTTTCACTGTAATCTATAGAGATGGGTGAGGTTTCTACAATAAACCAACTCAGTCACCATTTCTTAATTTGTTGTCCCAAATTGCTTATTCATTTGATTTATAGTTACCCAACTTGTTGTGGAGACCTTCGATCAAGGCTAGAGACGATGACCCTTGTGGCCATCGTCTCTAGTCTGTCTGAGGTTTAAGGTTTAAAGCTTTTTCTTTGGCTTTTTTTACGAGGGTATTAAAACTGAAATGACCCTTACAACAGTTATTTTCCATGTTGTCATTTTGTCCAGCACAGCTGAAACCTGACACTCACTCCTGATAAGAGGCTGATGAACAGGTTCCTCTGTTGAGAACATTTCACATCACTGCCTGGGTCATTTCTCTTATATTATACAAATAAATATTTAGGAAGCAGCACCGTGGCGCTGACGACTGGTACAGATCACATCTGTCTGACATTCACACACTGGTTTGTTGCTTATATAAGATCTAGATCAGATGTTCCTGATAGGAGTTTGTTTACAGGAGAGCCCGGTTGAATTGTATTTTTACTAATATTCCCTTGTCCTTTGTTTGTTAAGCCCCCATTGTGAATGTGTATGTTTTATTTTCGGCTTAGATCCCGATGAAAAGCTACAAGCGTATTGCATCCTGTTTGAATATTTGCATCCTTCTCTGAAGTCCTGGCAGTGTTGACACAGTGTCCACTCACTCACCCTTATTCAAAATACAGTCAGTGGAAATCATTTTGCTTTATAGCTGCCAGGATAAATGATTACTTTGAGCTGCCTGGCAAACGAGCAATAATCATATTAGTAAAGCACTTTAGTATTTGCATGTATCACTTGGGAAACAGCCTGTTGTGTTTTTCCTAACTGACTGGATAATGCAACAGAGGCTAATTTATGCTCTCATTACAGGAATATTTTCAGTTGGGATCTCCTCAAACAAGTTTTTCAGATTCCCATTAACAAATGATTAAATGTCTGATGCTCTCCGTCCTCTGAAAAGCCCACACTTGAATTCAAATTGTATTCAAACTAGCCTGAGCTGCTTGTGTCAGTGCTGTGAAGCGTCAACTCTGATCATGTTCTCTTTACTCTCTCAGCGCATGGTGGAGCTAACATGAACAAACTACAAACACCCGCTTGGATTGCATTGTTAGCTCCTGCTGGCAGTCTCTCTCTCTTTGTTCCAGGAAACAACGGCACATTTGTTTCCCGTAATACCTGTCACCTTGTCATTTTATGAATGAGCAACCAAGCCTCGCATGTCCTTGTTCACTCGCTACATAATGAGTTAACTCTAAGAAAGTGACCCATGATGGAGAGTATTTCTTTCATGCACATCAACGTCCCCATATTTCCACACACAGCACAGAGGTTGAATGAAGTGCCATTACAAAAGCGAGTGACAAGCTAATTTGTCATAATCTGAAACCAAACACAAAAAGTTGCTGATTATAACAGTGTGGCAGTCAGTGAAAAGCTAGATAATGTTGTTTTTTCTTCCCAGGGGAACCTGCTCAGTTTGACCCATCATTCAGAGGACCCATGAAGAACAGGTGAATCTGTCTCAAGTCTTCCACCCAGCAGTTTCTGTGTTTGCAGAGTTTCTGTTGACTGACTGAATCACATTTAGTCACCCCAAAGGCAATGCAAAGCTCAGCCTGCTCACTTTAACCTGTTCTCCTTGCTTCTTCAGAGGGTGCACCGATATAATCTGCTGTATCCTCTTCCTGGCAGTCATCCTTGGCTACATAGCAGTCGGGGTTTTAGGTGAGAGAAATCTGACAACACCAACACCGGCTGCTCTCCCTATACCCACTGATTTTCCTCCACCTCCTCCCCTATTAGGAAATGTGTTTATTCACTTTCTCCCTCTTTTTATATGTCTATCTGGTCCATATGAAACAAAACTGGTTAGCTTGGCACTAATTTTTTAAGTAAGTAGTAATAAAGTGGATAATTCACTGCAAGTGGGTCATTATTGTGTAAATTACCTCACTATTCTTGTGTATTTTGCAATAGTAGATCATTCTTACTTAGCTGTTTATCGGAGTCTCAGAGTTATTTTTACTTCCCACACATTGAGTCATCACAAATAAATGTGTTGGGTGTTGTTACGTGTAAAAAAAGGTCCACGTGAACATCCAGTCAGCTACATCCAGTCAGCCATATTTTATTGCACTGTCATCAGACTCACTCCAACACTCAGGACTCTCTTTGCTATCTAGAGTCAACAGAGACCTGTTCAGTAATATGTGTGTCAGCCGGTTCTTCACAACTTCTGGTTAGACTGTCACACCCTCTTGTGGTTGGACAGAAATAATGCATTAACCACTTGTAGTACAGCAAATTCTGTGACCATTTTCACGAAATTGCCACCAAAAATGTTTGTTGTTTGTAATAGCCAATAACATACTTACCATTTTTGTTAATGTCTGTCAAAATAATTGAAATATTGGACCCAACACTTTGATAATAAAGTATGAGAAAACAGTAAGTAAAAGCATGCCGTTGCGCCATAGTACCATTTGTTGTTGGCTTTTCTGGTTAGCTCTGTTTTTATGTGTGTGTGTTTGTTCTACCAGCTTGGGTATTCGGAGATCCAAGACATGTTCTTTATCCAAGAAACTCAACTGGATGGTTCTGTGGCATTGAAGAAAACAAGTAAGTCTCTCTCTCTCTCCCTCTCTCTTTTTCATATAATTTTATATTATATATTTGTTTTAATTTATGTCTTAGCTATAATTAATATCCATTTGACTAATAAAAATCAACTGTTCTTTCTGCCCCCTCTCTCTCAGAGGTCGTCCCAACTTGCTCTACTTTGACATCCTCAAATGTGCCACATCTATTAACATTATGGCAACCGCTCTTAATGGTTTACAGTGTCCAACCACACAGGTAGAGAAGGCTGTCTGGTTTTGGTACTTACTTATGATAAGGGTTGTTTGTTGTATTTTTCCCAGCGTCTCAGAAATAATCAGCTTTTTCCTCTAGGTATGCGTGGAAAACTGTCCCACTCAGTTTGGAGCTGTGGGACCACTGTCCTATTTACCAAATGTAAGGCCAGCAGATGTTTTCAACCAGAGCCTCTGTGTGCCGTCCATAGACCTGGCAACAACTGAGCTGGTGAGTCCTACTTGTTACCATGTGGAAACTCTGCTTCTCCCAGGGATGGAATTGAACTCAGTACATTGATGTAATACTTAAGTACAATTTTGAGGTACTTGTGCTTTACCTGAGTATTTCCGTTTTCTGCTTTTTCATTTTGGAAGCCAGTGTTGTACACAGGTTATTGGTTACTTCAGAGATTCAGACTTTTAAGATAATATATAAATGAAGAAATAAATTATGATGTGTTATTATTGATTAAGCTCCCAGGAAGTATATATTATAAATATATATATTATTATATAATATCAGTGATTCATTAATCCAGCACTAATTATTATGAGCACTTTTTGTAGCATTATATTTTGAGCCTAATACTTATGTACTTTTATTTAAATTAGATTTTTTTTTCAGTTTTACACTATAGTAGTTCTACTTTTACCTAAGAAAAAGATCACTGGTGTTTCCTTTAAAGGTCCCAATTTTTGATTTTTGAAATTGGTGCAAGATGGTCTGCATTTTAACCTTCAAAAGTAATCGGATACGGACTTTTTTAACCACATGATAATGTGTTTTTCTCTCAGAGTGTTCAAGAAATAGTGGACAGGGAGCTGTGCCCTTTCTTCTACACGCCTACAATCTCTAGTGAGTGAAAATGCTTGTGTAAACCACATCATATTCATCTTGAGATCTTGCATTAATTTGGGCCTTTGTTCTCTACCGTTAGTACTGGGAAGATGTTTGCCTGATATCTCAGCACTGGGGAGGATCCCTGAGGACTTTTCCAATATTCCAGGTTTACCCTCCTCCATCAGTGACACAGTCAACCAAATCAAGAATGGCTCTGTGTAAGACACAGCGGGTTCATCATATGTTGATTTACAAACAAGAAGACACACACACACACACACAGTTATAACAACCATGTTTCTTCCTCCTCCTCGTTACCAGCACAGGGTCGGTGGCTTCGTGAGTTTTTTTTGTCTGTAGTGTAGTAGCTAGTTGTAGTTGTTCTTGTTGCCTTAGAGGCTGTGTGAAACACTTACTTGGGACTTGCAGAGTTTCAGTATTAATGAACTTTACTGTCTCAACAAGTAGAAACCTTCAGTCTCTCTCCCTTTGTATTGAAGGTCTAGAGTTTCCTCTTTCCTTTTAGCCTGTCTCTACCACTACATTGCTTTTAGTCACTTCCAACAGGCTGCATAGAAATATATTTAAGCTGTTGTCATTGTTAGTTCTCTCTTATTTCATCACTGTATTAGTTTTTCTGACCCTTTTACTTTTTACTTTTGCAGTTTAAAAGGAGAAACCGTTAGTAATGCAGTTAATCTTGGCTTTTTCTTCATTAGGGACGTTGTGAATGGCTTCAATGCCAGAGAGGTTGGTGTTCGCATCTTTGAGGATTTTGCGTCGTCATGGCCATGGATCCTCCTGTGAGCTGAGCTGCCCTGCAGAACACCCCGCACGCACGCACACGCACGCATGCACACGCGCACGCGCGCACGCACACACACACACACACACACACACACATTTACTTAAGTCACTTTTGGGGTATTTAGGTATTTTTACCCCCACCCCCTTTGGGGACAAATTTTGATTTCCTAAAACTTACTCTTAGCCTAACTACAACAACTAACCCCCCAGTCAACTGATATTAAGTCAAGTGTGTGATCCCAGTGTGGACATAAGGCAGACCACACATACACACACACACACACACTGCCACCTTCTGGCAGAAATAAATTACTCTTGAGGTTAATGTGTAACAGATTTAATGATATATGTTTTTTTCATCTTATAATCCTATAGGCAGAACTTTCATCTTTCTTTTATCATCCTACCATTTTTTTTCCTCTCCCCTCTCAGTGGTTTGGCAATAGCCATGGTGGTCAGCATGCTGTTCCTGCTGCTGTTGAGATTCACTGCTCCAGTGATGGTGTGGGTGCTTATCATAGGAGTCCTTGGCGCTGGGGCATATGGTAAAAACATTTCTAAATGAATATTAATTGTGTCCCATTTATTTTATGTGCTTGGGAATTCATATGAGCATATGCAACAGAAGAGCTGCACACTGGAAAAATAACTTTCTTCATTAGGAGTAGGTCATGAAAACAGCAATTTCCTTCAGGATTAATAAAGGTTAATGTCATTGTATCTCATCTCATCATCTGGAAAACAGCAGATTCAAAGGTGTTGTTGGTCCTTTGTTAAACTCAAAAGTTACAGTCTTGTGTACTGGGTCTGAAGGGCAGTTTATTTGTTATGATAATAATGTTCCTCATAGCCTCTGAGTTGTTGAAATGTTTCCCTTGTAGGTATTTGGCACTGCTACTGGGAATATGATAACTTCAGGCAAGCCTCTGCTACCATCACTGACATTGGATTTACCACCAACTTCAGAGTTTATCTGCAAGTCCAAGAGACCTGGCTGGCCTTCTGTGAGTCTAATTAACATGTCAAAACATTTACAATGACTCCAGAAAAGTCACATCACATGCAAAAATAAATGCAGTAAAAACCATTGTTGGTACGCACATGAGCCATCTTGATAGCACTGGTTGATTCATGGCATTGTAAAATGCTGATTAAAAACATGATTACGCCCCCAGTGATAATCATATCTGTGGCCGAGGCAATCATCCTCCTGACCCTCATTTTCCTGCGGACCAGAATCCTCATAGCCATCGCTCTCATTCAGGAGTCCAGCAAGTGAGTCCTGATGCCATAAGTGTTTCTGTGAAGAGTGCCTATGTCCTTGACTTATCCTCATAATGTGTGTGTGTGTGTGTTCATATTTCACAGGGCAATCAGTCATATGATGGCCTCTCTGCTGTACCCTCTGGTCACCTTTGTTCTCCTGCTGGTGTGTGTCGCCTACTGGGGTGCCACTGCTTTGTATCCTTTGATCTTACTACGTATGTGTGCGTATGTGTTTGTATGCATGCTCTTAATAACAGTGTGCCTTCTGTGAAGTTATAGAATATAACTTCATATACCTACTGTGTGATTGCTTTTACGCTACAATCGCTTCTACAGTCCAGAGTATCTGTTCTTCTCTTAAACTGATGAATGCAGATATTTAGCCACTTCAGGAGGCCCGATCTATAGAGTGGTGGCTCTGAACTCTACTTTGGACAACTGCAAGAACATCAATGGCTCCGTGGACTGTGATCCTCAGGTGAGCGGGCAGAATGGGGTAAAAATTGTGACCCACATTTTTTTTTCTCTATAATTTACTAATATAAAATTAGTGCCCCTGTAAAGCCATCCACTTGAATCTCCTCCTCTCAGAACTTCACCTCGTCCGATTATCCAGACTGCCCCTCAGCCAGTTGCATCTTCATCAAATACAACGACGAGGGCGTCTTTCAGAGGAACCTCTTCAACCTGCAGATCTACAACGCCGTGGCTTTCCTTTGGTGCGTCAACTTTGTCATCGCCCTGGGCCAGTGTACACTGGCGGGAGCCTTCGCCTCCTATTACTGGGCCTTCACCAAACCAGATGACATCCCCACATTTCCTGTGTCTGCTAGCTTTATACGCTCACTCAGGTAGGTTAGCAAGCTGCTGTTGAATTCTCACAGCACCAAAGGGTTTCTGGATTCCTGTTGTCCAGTAATTATACTGACATGATTACATTATATGCTGTCATTTTGTACATTACAGATACCACGTGGGGTCCTTGGCATTTGGTGCTTTGATCCTGACCCTGGTGCAGATAGCGAGGGTCATTCTGGAGTATATTGATCACAAAACAAGATGTAAGGCTGACATAACCCTGTGTGTGTTATCTTTATGAATACTGAGCATGTTTTATGTGCTTTTATTTTTGTAAGTTGCATTGATTTTACTTATTCTTGTAACTTTAAAATAAGCCCTAACACTCACCAGAAACCAAAGTGCATTTTATTCAATGCAGCTTTTAGTCTTAAAGGTCTATATATTTCAGTATTTAATGACTGACTTCACTGTCCAAATCACCACATCAAAATGCAGTGATTTTGAGTTCTCTCAGTTTGTCTTGGAGTGTTACTCTAAAGGTCTGTTTTTCAGTCAATGACAGCCTACATGTTTTGCTTTTTCATCTCCAGCGGCTCAGAATCCATGTGCACGTTTCATACTGTGCTGTATGAAGTGCTGCCTTTGGTGTCTGGAGAAGTTCATCAAGTTCCTCAACAGGAACGCTTACATCATGGTGAGTGCTACATATTATTGTACAGTAGCTGGTCTTTCCTATTTTAATTGTTACTATTGTTGTTGTAATTTGTGTAGCTTTAATCAAATAAATTACTGTAGATGTTTTTTGCAGGTTTTTTTTCATGCAACAGGTTGGATATTATTTGCATTACATGAATCATGTTATTTTCTTGACAGATTGCCATTTATGGGAAAAACTTCTGCGTCTCAGCCAAAAATGCTTTCATGCTGCTCATGAGAAACGTTGTGAGGTTTGTGTTTCTGTTTCCTACTAAAGGAGTTTTATTCTGTGTTGTCAGTGCTAGCTGGCTACACGTTGCTTGTTCATAACAGGAACACATTTGTGTTTGAGCAACTCAGTAAATAGTGTAGTGTGTTCTGACTCTTGTGTCCCCTCAGGGTTGTGGTGCTCGATAAAGTGACAGACCTGCTGTTGTTCTTTGGGAAGCTCCTGGTGGTCGCAGGAGTCGGTAAGGATCACACCACATATTAGAGCGGGCTCATACGAGAGAAGATGTTCACACAACGTGTTGGAAACCAGAAGCTTTAGCTGTTACCAAAGTAACAGAACGATTGAACCCAAGTGACCAGCATCCAGCAGTTCTGAGTGAACTGGTCCCTTCAGTGCAGGGTTGAAGGACTGCTAATTATTAATTTCCCGTAGATATACATGATGGGTTTGATTGACAGAATCATGGAGGCTAATGCTCGTGTATGTGGACTAAACAAAACCTCAGATTCTTACCTAAATAAGATAAGACAGGAGACACTAAAATCTCTATCTTGTTCCAGGCGTGTTGTCTTTCTTCTTCTTCTCTGGGAGAATATTGTTACCAGGCAACACCTTCCGCTCTGAAACCCTCAACTATTACTGGATGCCAATTATTGTAAGTTGAAAACAGTTATTCTGTTTTTGATCAGTCATACAAAGCTTGTTCCAAATCTTGTCTTGGCTTTGTTTCTTTTTCTTTAAATCTGTTTTTTTTTGTAGACGGTGGTGTTTGGTAGTTACCTCATAGCTCATGGATTCTTCAGTGTGTACAACATGTGTGTCGATACACTCTTCCTCTGCTTCTGTGAGTACACGGTTATAGTTTACTCAGTGCTTTTAAGGCCTATACCAGACGTGGGGAGTCTTCAACATGCAAATATAATAAAAATATATATATTTATTAATATGAATTTAATGTGTCAGTTTCAAGCTAAGAGGCTAAAACTTTTAATTTGTCTGGCTCTCACCCGTCACAGTGGAGGACTTGGAGCGTAACGATGGATCTCTACAGAAACCGTACTTTATGTCCAAAAACCTCATGAAGATCCTCAACAAAACCAACAAAGCACCAAAACAGGCTAAAGGGAAAGACTGAAGATCATTTTACCTCTTCCTCATGGACACATCAGGATAGCTTTATTTTCTATTTTATTTTTTTCCTTTTAGCACTCCATTGTTTTCCAAATGAGTTTACCAGAACTGATTTGCTAATTTTGCACTTTTTAATCATTTTATTTTTTATGTGTGAATATGTATCTGTGACAGCACATGAAAGGAGCTCATGAATGCAGGTAATGTGAATATTTAAGTAGTAAGGTGCCCTTACATGACATGACTTTGTTATTTGTTATTTGGCTCTTGTCCAAAAGCCCCATAATATTTCTTGTATTATTTTCAACATTTTTTTCTGTTGATTCAGCCTTTTGTTGCTCTGTAGTTAAGACAAGTTAAATAATGCAAGTGAGAAGAATCTTTCTTCTCCTGAGAAGTGATTTCTTCAAATGGAACAATAATTGCTAAAGAAATGCTTAAATGTCATATATTTTTAGATATTTGTAAAAAAAAAAAGAAAAAAGGGACTTTTATAAATCATTTTTATGACTACAATGTTACTGATGTAAATGTAAAGTAATAAAGTTGTAAATGTGACCAAGCAGTTTTGTTGCTATTTGACATTTTAAAACCTAACATGACCAACAAAAAAGGAAAAAAAAAAAAATAAATACCAAAAACAAGAAAAAAAACCCCAGAAATCTGGCTTGGTTTTTTTTTTCCTGATTTGAATTAAATAATTGAACAAAGGGATCACACACAGACCTATGATACTATGAAAACAGCAGATAATGACGACACAAAACAAGTCAATGTTTTAATTAAGTTTTAATCTCCTACATTTGGTTTTGCACAACGTCTCCAGTTTTAGTCTGTCAATCACATAAGCCTTATAATACAAAGTGTAGCTCGAACAGACAAGTATGCAAGAAATGACAATATCCTGGCAACCATCCAGTCCATTCCACAGAAGGCTGATCCTGGTGTGAATGTTACATCGAGGTCATCTGATACCAGTGATACCACACATCAAAGTGTGTCTACAGGTGTTGGGAGAACGACTGACTGTATATGTGAGGACGAGACGTCTTTTTCTGCTGCAGAGCTGCACTAAATCTGATCAATTCTGTCGTCTATTGTTGGGGCTGAAATTGACAAATCTGAAGGTGTGGAGTTACAAGACGTCAGAAGCTATTTTTGCTTGTCATTAAGTTGTCAAATATTAATATTAATGTGCTACCTTAGTTTGCTGTCAACTGCTTCAAACAGTGCATGCAGTTAAAGAGCTATTGACTGTATCGTCTGATACAAGAGAGCTAACATCCTCATATATCACATTAGCAGGGAACCTTTTTATGCATTAATAACACTTGACTTTAGGGGAGAATTAAGCTTAGTTATTAGTTATTAATTTGGACTGCAAGCCTTTTCTTGAGAATTAATGAAAAAACTGGAAATCTGATCGTTTCTCACTTTACAAAAGCATCTCGAGGCCACTCGCTCATCTCGCCCTCTGTGGCTGGTCATCCACTCAGAAAACACGTACAAACAGCATTTACAATATTCATATGTACAAATATATAACGTTTTACACACTCATTCAGACACGTACAGTCAGGAAAAAAAAAAAAAAAATCAACCAACAGAAAGATTTCTGTAAATTCTTAATGCGCTGATCTTTAGTTACAGAGTAAATATTCTCCTCACTTGTTGCTCCTGCACTGAGTCATGTAGCGTCTCACCCAGCTACTTTATGAGCAAGGACCTTTCTCTTTGAATGTCTGCTTTTTTTTCCTTAATTCTCTCAAGTTGCTATGCCAATGTGAAAATCTCCCTAACTGGCCCTTTAACAGTGCACCTATCCACGTTTGTACAGCTTTGCGAGGAGAGACACAACAAGTGGTTAAACACCAGCACACTCCCAATCTTTAGGACAGCTCCGTCCACACAAAAGACTTCACAGTGCAATGGCAGGTTTTAGTTAAGACATGTATATAAAAAATGCATCCATCTGTGCTATTTCTATCTGTCTTTTGTCAACAAGTGAAAGCCTTAATTTGACATTTATGCACCTTTACTTTCCAATGTTTCTTGCATAAACAAATTGACAAAGCAGGTGGGCGGGGCTGACAACCCTAAAGTGACTCTGTCTTTACCAGGAGGAGAAAACCAAATCTAGTATAACATATTCTGTATTTCTTGTTCTGGGATCAAACACAATGCTACACTCTCTCTCCCAAACTAGTACCTGTAAGGAAACGTGAAATGAAGTGTGTCTGTGGCTTGAGTTTAGTGTGTGAGTTTATTTTTGTGTGTCCTCCCGCCCGCTCGTCTATCCATCTTTCTCATCCGGTGTCCATCACACACTCAGCAGCCAGAAGAAGAAGAAGATGGCCACGAACAGGAAGAGGGAGTCTTGCCAGTTGTTATTACCGTTGTTGAGGTTGCCGTTGCCTTGGTGATCACCTGCATACTGGTCTGACATGGGGGAGATGAGACAGCTTATTGTTACCCACTAATAATCCAAACAATCCAATCACAAGGCTTCTGCAGTGTTCACCAACTTAAATTCCACCACAGTTATTTTTTTCAGTCTGAAAACCAGTCTCTACACAAGTCCAACAATCATTGTTGACATTTACACCACAGTCAGACCTAATTACAAACTGTGTCTCCTCAGTTTGAAGGTATTGCTTTGACTGATCATGAGTTGCCTCTCTGTGTTTACCTGCTCTGTGAAAGGGATCGTTGGCATTGAAGACTGTGGTGAAGAAGCCGAATGGGAAAGCACCGATGCCAAAAGACATGTGAAAGCCGGTGTCCCCAAAACCCTGAAACATCTGATGGAAAATAACACAGATAACGTTAAAAAAAAAAAAAATTAAAGAGAATTGAGAGCTTAGTTGGTGGATGTAAAACCAACTCACCCCTCCTCGACTCTCTGGCTCCGTTCTCTGTCCCTGAGGCCGAGGTGGAGTTTTCAACCTGAACAACGATAAGGCAGCATGGAATCATCAGAAAACCGTGATGCTATAATAGAGGACAAACGTGCGCAGATGCAGTCTCAGTGTACCTGGGGTCCTCTTGGCTGGAGCTCCCTCTGCCATACAGTGGGATGACTTTCTCTCTGCTGATACCTGCTTTACAAACAGGACACTGCTGCCTGCTGGGACGAGTCTCCAACCACTGAGAGGAGCAACAGACGAAGGAAGACGTCAATGTTTAGATCACAGAGCAGATAAACCTTCTAAAAACTGGCTTCAACCCCAAAAAACATTTAAACACACTGATATAGAAGGTGATTACTTAAGAAACTGCAGTGTGAATTGTTGGCTTAAATGTTCTAAGAAGAAGAGCGAGTGGGAACAGTTGGAAAAAAAGGAATTAATGTATGAATGTCATTGAAAAATTGATAAATGTTGTTAATAGTTCTGTCACTCGGGGCACATCGAGGATCCAAAGGACCCAGCAGCACAGTCATAGAAATTAACAGTGATAAATCATTTTTAATCTCTACTTGAATGTGGTGATTATGCTGCTGCTCAGAGAGTGATGTGCAGAGTGGAAGAGAACGCTGCAGTAAACAGGCATTAAGTGCATTAGCATGTTTAAGCTGCACTAAGTCAACTGACAGGTGTAGTTTCCATGCTGAGGTTACGTCACGGCCCGATGCTCATTACATTTAGGTTAACTACTAGTGAATGAAAAAGAAATAAAACGACCCAGGCAGTTTTTTGTGGGCTATCTAGATCAGGGTACAGATGAACACAGGAACATTCAGAAAAAAAAATAATAAAATAAAAAAAGCAAGTGAACATGATCTGGCAGAAACCGAAAATACAAATGTGAAAATGGAAACTGCTGTATCCTGTCAATCATTTCACAAGACAAAGGTCATCAGACTTTCACTACATGATCGTATATTTCATTTTTAAATATCACTGTTATTGTCAATACCACTACTAGACCAATCATTTATTACTACCTAACACTTTGACCCTCCCTATGTCCCACCCCTTAGTTACTGTTGCTAACATTCCAGGCTTGCTGTCACCTCCCCTACTGATCAGTGACAGTAATGAAAACACCTGAGTGACTGTTTCACAAGCATCATGACAGAGGAGATACTCACTTGGTGAAGACAGGGCCAGCTGTAGAGACAGAGACAAACAAAAGATTTATTTGCATTCAACAAATAGCTCCTAAAAATATCACCAGCTCACTTCAATAAGAACCTCGACATTCCTGGAGTGAATTTATTTAGTGCAGGACAGATTAAATGTAAAGGTGCTAACTGAGGAACCACCTGGCCAGAACAAGCCGTCCCTAACGAGGTGGCTGATTAAACGTGTCCCTGCTCCCCCATTGTTAGCAGTAATTAGCTCCATCTGTTGTCAACGGTTACGCAGAACCTCGCTGCTGTGGCTACGGGCCACCAGGCAGACCTGCTGGTGCATTGTGGGAGTGCAGGAAGCAGGTTTGAGGAAACAACAACGCTCTTTTATAACTCTGCACTGCCCAAAGAAATGTTAAGAGGAGATTAAACACATTGAAATACAATAGATAATACTTCATAAAGTTAGTATTCCAACTGAAACACAAAAAAAGGAAAGTTAGAATTGTTTTTATTCTGATTTTTATTTGTTTAAGATATCATCAGATTACAGACTACAGTACAGTGTATGACAAAGTGGAGTGGTAATGTTACAAATCTGATATACAAATATGAACACTCATACTTGCAGATTAGCTTAGGAAAATTAATCATTTTAATAATTATTTAATTAAAAGCTAAAAGCTTAACGTTTCCATGAGGTAAGAGGAGGTCTTTTTACAAAATGAAATAAAATGTTCCTGTAACGAAGACTCTACTTCCTGTGTGTCATAGTTTACTAAGGACCCCTAAGGGGGTTTACAGATTGAATTTTCTCAAGTTATGGACAACTCCAGACTCAAATGAGAATAGTAATAGTGTAGCCCATCTAATTAAACATCTGTTATTTGAGAAATTGTCAGGTTTGTGTCATACACTGGCTGCATTTCAGTGCCCGCTTCACTCCTGTTGAATGGATATCAAGGTGAAATGGGTGAGTGAATGTCAGTATTTTATCCCAGAAATAAGGTCCAATTTGTAAAAAGCGCCACTTCCCCTTTAATGTGATTCTGTCAGATTGCATGTGAGCTCACTAACTGGGATCACACAGCAGAACAGGCAGGACTTGTTTTCAGCTTTCATAACCATAAAAGATTCAAAACCTGAGCCATGGCTTCAGATGGGCTTCACCCAAAACACCTCAACACCAGCCAAAACGCAAAACACGACCTCAACCTGCAGGTTTTACCACGCACACACACACACACACACACACACACACACACACACACTAAGTCTGTGTTTAGTGTAACGTCAGTTATCAGATCACTTTTGGCATTCCTGTGACCGAACAAAACATTAAGTCAACAGTGATTTAACATGTGGCCACACGTAAAGCAGAGCCTGTGTGACCTGAAAGTTCCTGCTTCATTTGCAGTAAGAGGCTAAACCAGCAGTGAGTGGAGCCTGCAGGGCCTACTGTATGTTAATATGACCCCATCAGAGCATTAAATGGATGCTGAGTCACATTTTCATAACATTAAATTTAGAATAAGAGCATAAGCTGAGAGTGGATTATTGTCTGATCTGAATTATGTGTTTACTGACATGGACTGGTTGTTTCAGGCTACACAAGCTCATCTGAAAGCTGCAGCATCAGAGTCTGGCTTCATCCAACTACTGCCCCACAATTCACCATCTCTGATGAAGGAAATGCTGTAACTGTATCCACCAGTCTATCAATGAGAGCCAATCAGCCGGTTGATAGAAAACGTATCAAAGTTTAGTTCAAAGTGTTAAGTCTGGGACAAAAATAAGCAATTTAATGACATTGAGAGGGGCTTAAAAAGAATACTTAAAACACCTCAAAAGAAATAAATGACACATGACTGACCCGAATGGGTCAAAGATTCAACTGTTGCCATGGTAAGCAACCTCAAAATCAGTTCTCAAAAGCTTCTGCTTCTTGTTTTTTTTAGTGTGTTAATGTGCTAATTTGTGCAAAGGTTACTCTACTTGGACAAACTGCCTGCGTTGCCAAAGACGTGCTGGCAGGTCATGAAGCAGAACCCCAGTCAAAAAAAAAATCCAGGAAAGTAACAACGCAGTCGTAACTAATGATCAAAAATGCTGATAAAATTAAACATCTTTTCTCAATATGTCCAAGATTGTCCTGTAATTCAGCAAACAAATAATCCACCAAAGAGCATTGAAAGGAAACGCGAAAGAGACCCTCTTTTCATAAACACAGCACTTATTATGGTGTCGCTCTGATTTTAGCAGTTGATATAGGGCTGTCAAAATAGGCACATCTCTGGCAAAGCATTTTAGCAGTTACCATCACCCAAATTAACACACTAAAGTGGATTAACTGTGTGGACACCTTAACTTCAACAGCCCTTTCCTTTAGTATATAATAATAATAATAATGTGTAAGGCCGTTTTTAATTTTTCTTTCACACAAGTCAAATCTCTAGAATGTTTCTCACTGTTTGCTAGTGAAGCTTTTTCTAGTTTATTTTAAATTTGTCACATTTCAACACAAATCAAGGGATCAAAATCAATGAATTTCTGGTAACAGAAAAGTGATTCGAGCTCAAGCATCAATTTCTATTGTGTCATTTATCTGGGAGCACTTTGGCAACACACAAATGCTGTTTTATCTGCAGCTAACGGAGAAAAACTGGAATAAATGGTGTTAACTTATTCAAAGCCGATAGATGCAGGGTTAGGAGGCCATCTTAGATACAAAAATGCAAACCATGAGGCAGATTAATAATACATCAAATTCTAATATAAATGGAGGAAATATAATAATAATATTATGCAACTTGAGTTGCAATTTAGCTTTGAAGTTTCATCACATTACACAGAAGACGAGAGACGAGGGGGGACACGGTAACATAGCAACCAAGTTACATCAGCCGCACTAACACAGGAGCTCAATGTAGCTGTGAGGTTAACTGATCAAACACTAAAAACATCAACATTATTAGGCAATGTTAAGATTCCTGCACTAATAGTGACTGATAAAAAGGCCTCTGTGGTGTTGTGTGCATCTTGTTAACACCAACTTTCCCTTCATGCTTAGTGGACTGCTCTGCATGTGCAGTGCTGTGTAGTAATGTGACACGTTGCTTGTATGATTTTAAAAAAGGGGCAAACTTTTCCCTTGTAGATGAGACAGGAAGTAGACACATTAACTGCTTAAAAAAAAACTGTCTATCCTCCAGTTCAAAAAGAGACTTTGGTGTCAGGTGCGCTGCTGTTGGTTGTAAAAGTAGTTCAGCAAAGCAAAAGAAAAAAGCCAATTTTTATGCTTGAATTTTGCATAAATTTTACGATCATCCTTCAACTCCATTTCCTTTTTCCAAAACAGCTCACGCCCACACAGAACATTTAAAACCACAAAACATACTCTATTAATGGTTAAAGACAGGTTCCCTTTTTATACTGCCGTGTTATAACTTTTACCACTGATTACTAGTAGTAACCCTTTGGGTTTGACCACAATCTCATGGCTCTTATCTCACATTACGAGCCTCAACCTAGATGTTCAACACAAAGTGGTTTGAAGGTTGAGTCTTGTCTGTGTCCTCATTTTAAAACTTTTCTTGTACTGCAGTTCCTTATTATTTAATGACTGATTAAACAAACATATATTGGTCGACAGTGATATTTTGTTGGTCACCAAGGCTTCAACAGTTATTTCCATCTCAATTAAATTTAATTGCTTAGTGTATACTGTCAGAAAATTGCGGAAAATGTTCAAGTTCCCACCGCCCCATTCAACTTCTTTTAACTACTTGTATTATCCAACCAACCACCTCAAAAAACTGAAATATTAACTTTACATTTAACGTATAGAAAAGCAGCATATCCTCACATTTGAGAAGCAAGAAGTACGAGTATGATTTTAATTATTCTTGAGTAACTGATCAATGATTTTGATTACCAACTAATTCGTTAATCACCCAGGTTTGCATGTTTGGATTGGCTGTGAGTGACTTGAGCAATGAGCCTGATCTCAGCTGGAAATGATCACCAGACAGTTTAACCTGAAAGTTAATGTGTCACAGAGGGTGTCACTGAGCAAAATGTGACCTCTGACCTACATCAAATCATATGATACGTGGTCAAGCCACTTAACTCCTCACAAGATCAGGGCAGATCATATGTGCAATTTACAAAAAACACCCTCCTCAGTCCCATATCTAACGAGCCATCTTGGCTATCACCTCCTGCACTGATGCAGAGACAAGCTGCTGGTAGAGTCACTTTACTGGCCCAGACTGATGTGAAATATGTTTAACTGACGGTAAAGGGAGGCCTTGTAGACGGCAAGACATCTCTCTCTCTCTCTCTCTCTCTCACACTCACACACACACACACACACACACACACACACACACACACGTCTCGTCTCGTCTCGTCTCGTACCAGAACAAGTGGCCGCACATACTGATGACAGCGTCCCTGGCAGTGTCCAAACAAATGTTACACTCGAAGGTGGCCCGGTCCCGTTCCCGTTCCTCCCCGCTGCCGCCACCGCTGCTGCTGCCGCCCGGCCCGTCGCGGTCGTTGCTGCTCTCCCCGGCGGGGAATCCTCCTCTGCTGGCCGGGCCGCCGTCACTCGAGGACCGGGGATCCGCGGCCGCCATAAGATTTACTGTACAAGTGAGGAAGGTAACGTATTAATCCAAACACACTGGGCCCTACACCCGAGCTATCGTTAGCCGTTAGTCTGGCGACGACAACTGTCACCAGTCCCAGTCTGCATGGAGGTATTATTATGGGATGCTGCTGCTGTCGATCTACTTGAAAGAGAACTTCCGCTTCCGGGAAAAACACAGACGAGGGGCGGGGAGAATATCCACCCCAAATTAAATAATAATAATAATAATAATAATAAGAAGAATCAGCATTATTAATTTATTTTATTATTTGTTTGTCATGATGATTATTATCATTATAATAGAATCATATTTAAATACTACTACTACTACTAATAATAATAATAAAATATGATTATATAAGCATGATAATATCATCATTAGAAGCAAATATTAAAACAAAATATAATAATAAAAACAAAAAAGTGTTTTGAAATGACAAAATAATTACTACAAAACTATGATATTAAAACACCATCTATATGAATGAGAACATGTTTCAATGTTCAAGTTTTAGTATTGTTATTTTAGAAACGAGTTTTTGCAAGGTAACAGTTGGCTTTTATAAGGAAAAACTTGACAGGCAGGTGACTTGGCAGGTTGAAAATGTAGTCTCAACTGGGAACCATCGTCGTTTGTATTGTTTCCGGCCGGAGTCGTGAGAAGCAGGCACACAAGCGTGTTGTGTTGCACCAAAAATGTCCATGCTTGTATCCGACCGTGATAATTTGAAAATTTGCAAGAAAGGACATCCATAACAGGTGTCAGTGTAAGAATCGTTTTAACGTGCGTCACTAGCGTTAACGTCAGCAGGTACCATGGGCCTCAAGCGACAGAAACAGGCCAAGAAGACCTTAAGTTTCTACAAATACAACTTCAGCTTCAGGGAGCCATACCAGCTCCTCGTCGATGGCACTTTTTGTCAGGCGGCTTTGAAGAACAAGATTCAGATCAAAGAGCAAATGCCCAAATACTTGATGGGAGAGGTGCAGCTGTGCACCACGAAGTGAGTACATTACCAATGTACTGTATGTACAGGTTAAATGTAAATATCTAGTATCCTATTGTTAGCTCCTCTCTATTTT